>SSNQ01033891.1:56879-83223 GCA_006942095.1 Nothobranchius kuhntae
TGTGTGTGTGTGTGTGTGTGTGTGTGTGTGTGTGTGTGTGTGTGTGTGTGTGTGTGTGTGTGTGCGTGTGTGCGTGTGTGCGTGTGTGCGTGTGTGTGTGTGTGTGTGTGTGGTCTCACACCCTGACTAAAGTGAATAATGTACTTTCTCATATCAGTGACAGCTACCTAGACATGAGCTTCTGACCCCATCAAACACACACACACACACACACACACACACACACACACACACACACACACACACACACACACACACACACACACACACACATTTATCTGTTCAGGTACATCCAGAAACACCCGTAACTCCTCACATGGCTCTGATGCAACACTCAGAGGGAAAACCAGCAGGGAGACTTGAATTAGTGTCGGTGTGTTTCAGATAAAACCTTTAGTGTGTCTTGGATCAGGGGCCGACCAATCACAGGAAACAATAGGAGGAAGGAGGAGGGGAGGAGGAAGCGGGAGGATGAAGTGAACCCTTCACTGCGTTTGATTGGCTGGAGCCATCCTCGATTCTTCATGGTGCACATGTCAGGAGGGTAGTGGTGGTTGTGTGTGTGTGTGTGTGTGTGTGCGTGTGTGCGTGTGTGCGTGTGTGCGTGTGTGTGTGTGTGTGTGTCAGAGGGGTATGAAAGCAAAAGGAGGTATGAACAGAGGAGGAGAGGGGGACCGGCAGCAGAGGGGTTAATGCGGTGCAGATTGACAGAAGTTAGCAGCACCCAGAGGGGAGGAGAGAGGAGAGAGGGGCTGATATAAAATGAGTCGGTCACGCTTTGAACAGTTACACATGCTGTTTACATTTTTCCCAAATTAACATGGCCCCTCGCTTCAGAAAGCTCCCCCACCTCTCCCCTCCACCTTTTCCTCTTCCTCCACCTCCTTCCCTCTGTCTCTATCCCTCAAGACTCCACAAAGATCATCCTTCACTTTCAGATCAAGATGCCACTCTTCTTTTAAACTTCCTCTTGTGTCACGAAGTAGGCAATTTTAGAATTTTTACGTCAGAAATGGCCAACAAACAAGTTAATTATGAAATTCTCAAATGAGTTTTTATTTAAAAAACATTATTTGGTAATAATTTTAGTTGCAAGCAGATGATTTTTTAAATTTTATGTATTTAAAGTTCACATGTAACTGCTGTTATTTGAATCAGTCCTCAGAACTGTGACCATATCACCACAGGAGCAACGGGCCTTCAGGATGTTTAACGTTTTTAAAGTTTAGGCTCTGTGTTCATAGTTGCAGGATGGCTCCAGAATTGGGAGCAGCTACATTTAAAAAGACTGGATGAAAAATGTTGTGTTTGTCTCGAGGAGGAGTTTGAGTTTCATCTAAACGGTCCTCTGAAGGTTCTCAGTCATCCATGCTGAGCCTTCAAAGGAGCTGGGCGTTTGAAGACGTTTCGCTTCTCATCCAAGGATCTTCTGCTCTAATAATTCTCAGATGAGAAGCAAAACGTGTAATGTAAAAGAAGAAGTGTCCAGTTTTCTCCTTTCGAACTTCTGCAAAGAGCCGTTGAAAGGCACTCAGCTGCTGTTGTCTAGAGACCCAAGAAAGACGCTCCTAGCACAGCTGATCAGGCCAAGAGAAAATATAAGTCCAGTGATTAAAATCAAACACAGTAATTTCTGGTGCTTTATGAGTTTTGTTTATCACCCTAACCCTGGTCCTAGCAGCACTAATTTGGTTGTTGGTGGTCGTTGTTATAAGGAGGATATCTGTGACTGTTTGATTCAAACTGATAATTAAAATCAGAGAAGAGAGGGTATAAAAGAAAGCTTCAAATTCAGTAAGTTATTGTTTTTATTTATTTTATACCCCAAAAGAAAAAAACTGAAAAATAAAACGTTCAGATGACCATTAAAATCCCTGAATCCAAGGACCTAAAGAGAAAAAGTAGCAGATTAAAAAAAAAAATTCACAGCCGTTTGATCTGTTTTTTATTTGATCGATCGCCCTGGATCGTCTGGATTCCTACTCTCCTGTGTGTGTTGGTAAAAACCACGAGGTCAGGTCAGAGGAAGCAGTTAGGAAGAGGTAAATCAGAAGCTGAAGGTCTGAAAAAGTGGAGGAAGAGAATGAATGACACCGATGGAGGAAGAGGAGGAGAGGGTTTCAGAAACTCTTGGAATAAGAAACAAAGAGCAGGACGGACGAAGTGACAATGAAACTGGAACCAAACACGGCAATAAAAACGAAGTAACAGAAACATTTCACTCGGGAATAAAAGATGGGCTTATAAGGTAAAGAGAGGAAGAGCGACTTCAAGGCGAGAAGAACAAACCGAGCCGAGGATGTAGAGTTTACGACGCTGAGAAGTGGTTTCTGGGAATAAACTTATTTTTTATTGGACCTTCTAAATGACTGCATTTCCTTTGTTTTTGGGGTGACTGATGTTTACTGACTGTGTCTGCTCCTGAGAGGCTCGCAAAAGCTCTGCATGAACAAAGAACTGCGATGGGAGAAGAGATGAGAGGAGTGTGTGTGCACACACGCTTGTTGTTGGCTTTTTAAAACACACACACACACACACACACACACACACCACACACACACATGCATACGTGTGTGTGTTGAGTTAGTAATGGAATGCACATTTGATTGAGTACAGGCTGCACGTCACATAAATCTGGCCTTTAACTGTACACACACACACACACACACACACACACACACACACACACACACACACACACACACACACACACACACACACACACACACACACACACACACACACACACACACACACACACACACACACACACACACACACACACACACACACACACACTGACCCTAAGCCTGGATCGTCAACCAGCAGCACCAACATGTGTGTGTGTCCTTTTCGCCTCCGCCCTCTCGTTGCTCTGTTGGTTTGTGCGTTACCAGCAGGTAAAACCTGCAGACTTTTGCTGTCGCGAGTCCCTTCTGTCAGACACACAACCAGCCTCCAAATCTGCAGATCAAGGCAGCAGATGAGTCCGACAACATGCGTCCAAACCGTCATTTTGTAAAATATGGAGATTTTGAAGCAACACAGTAATGTAGAACATGTTTGGATCGGTGCGTGTCCACCTGTGAGGGGGTGAGTGAGTGCAGCAGGATGTGAAAGCTAAAATAAAAAGTGAGGTGTGCTGATGACAACATGAACTTCCATGTTTGTTCCTCATGCAGATCTGATGTCTCTTAGAAGGTTACAGGTTTTTTAGGCCTTGGGCACTCTCTGGGATTTTACAGATTTGATGTGCTTTAGAGACAAGGGCATGGTTCTGGGTGTTGATTGTGGATTCTTAACCCTCGCCGTATTGTTCTTTCCTCCCGACGTTGCTCTCTTTTCCTGGCCTCATCAGTCTAATATTTCTTGGATAATTAGAATCTGTTGGACTCCAGCTTGGAAAACGAACTGAAGAAAATTCACCTATAAAAAAGAGCAGAGTCACAAATTTTGTCTGATTGTTTAATTTTTCAGTTACTTGGTTCTTTTGTAGAAGACTTGTTTCAGTTCTGTTTATTTTTAGAGAAATAACACACTAACATGCCAAGTTGGAATGGAAGAATAGTTTAATCCGGTACTAAATGTATTAAAAGTGTCAGATTAAGAGACTAACTAGTGTGCTACTCGCCCTCCTCTTCCTCAGATCGAGGGCATGCTACAGCATCATGTCTATATTATTCATGTGAAGTATTGATGCTGTTTCGTTAGATTATAAGTAAATGTCTGATGAACATTCATGTTCCACAACGAGGCGTGACACATTGTTAAACTCGTGTCGTCATTCCTCCTCTGCACCAGTAAATTTACATTTGTTCAGCGGTTTAAATCGAGGCGATCTTCATTTCCAGCCGTTTGAGCTGAAACCAACACGTGTGTTTTTTCTTTTCCTGTTGACTGTGTCAGTCGGACAAACATCTTCTCACACGTCACATCCTCCTGGCTCGTCCACGGTGGGAATCTGAGGTTCCCCTCAACACCTCGGAATAATCTGTTCACGTGTCATCAAGCCAGGTTTAGTTACGTTTATTTACCTGAGGGCTACCGTTACGCCTCATGGAGACATGCGTTGGAGACCCAGGAGGGTCACGCTCCAACACTTTATCCCACAGGAGGAAATCCCTAAAACATTCCCATAACACATGTATTAATAGTTCATTTATTTGTTAAAAAAATAAAAATAATTTTGGCAGATTTTATTCTCCTGCTCTTGTATCAAACTTCTTCAATGAAACAGCTTAAAAAGGATATTTTTGAGAATGGTTTAGGATTTATTTGCATCCAGGATGAACAGCTAAACGAACTTCCTAGGTACTCCTGTTGTTTCTCATTAGTCGAATCACAACAAGCACTTATTTTTCATCAGATTTGAGCAAACATAAATAAGACTTTGGAATAAAATGGTGTTTATACTTAAAGGTGCATTTCTGAAGGTGGCTTTAATCCACGGCGTCACCTTAAAGAACGTCATTACGGCTTCCCTGATGTTACCTGATCTCTGTATTTGAGGCGCCGCGGCGAGCAGCACGGTCTGTGCTTGTTTACAGCCAAGTCTTGTCTCACAATTTACACCCTCTAAATCCTCATAACGCACTTTGGCCGTCCTAATCAATGTCACAAGGGAGATGATAAACAGAAATTTCCACCTGATTAACAACATCTTCTGCAAGCGTACGTTATTTTTCCTCTCTGTTAGGACCTCTTTCAAGTGGTTAGAGTGATGGAGGGCAACCGTTGTTTGGCAGCCAGTTTTTCCTCCACCAGACTGGAAAGATTTACTCGCACATGGTTTTCCCACTGTACCAAATTCTCTTTAAGTGCTTGTTTAAAACCTCAAATGGAAGTGCGTCTTGTGAAAGATGACATTTGGGTCCTCTTGGGTGGAAGCGGTACAACGAACACCGGTTTTACCAAAACACGGTCCAGAGCGTAAAATATCATGTGTTACACGGGGTTTGGTTTGCCCCTGAACGCTGCCTCATGTCCTAAAATTCAACTCTGAACCCTGACCTTGTGGTGATGTTTAATTTGAACCTATTTGGGGCTCAGAAGCGCTGCCGCCCAAACCTTCCGTTCGGCCTTCTTCTGTTCTGCAGATGGCAGCCAGACTCCTGAGAGCCACATCTGATGTTATGTTGGAGAACAAACCAAAACTAAAAAATATGATGTGCTGTAGCTCTCTTGCGTGCGTGCGTGCGTGCGTGTGTGTGTGTGTGTGTGTGTGTGTGTGTGTGTGTGTGTGTGTGTGTGTGTGTGTGTGTGTGTGTGTGAATATAAAGTAGTTCCGTACACCCAAGTGCACAGAGGCAGGTCATGGTCAGCCATTGTAGGGAACCCCCTGTGTTGCTGTAATGGGATCCTCCCATGGAGAATGTTCTAGTCTCAACCCTGCCCTGCAGAGTGTGCTTCTGCTGCCAGGTACACACACTCAGCCTCAAACCCTCCGGGCTCGCCTTGAAGTCAGACTATATGCCGACGACACTGCAGTTGCTCAATCTAATATTATATAACAACAAGACGGCTCCGGGTTCCAGTTATCTCAGTTTACCCGTACAAAAGAGGGTTGTTTTTAGCCACAGCAGAGGTTGCTTTCTTACATGTCAAAGCTCAATCAAAACAACAAGAGCCTTTCACGTCTGGCAATCATCTCCGAGCATGTGGCTGCAGACTAAAGGAACTGCTTTGGAGCAGTTTTCTTTCCCCATCCAGGAATGATGTTATTTTTTTTTTTGGTACCTGTTTATTCCTTTTGAATGCAGCCCATTTTGCACGCTGTGTGTCCTCTTCCCTCAGGGCTGTTTTCTGTGAGTCAACAATCCTGTGGTGACTTTTACTGCTAATGGAGGTTGTTCATTGGGAGGAACCGGCAGCTTGATGAGCTCCAAATGTGCCTCTGAAAGATGCATATTGCGCGTGACAGGTGATGAGGCTTTTGCAGCCCAGAAGAACAAAGGAAGCTCATCTGACAGGGGCTGTCCTGGTTGTGTGTGTGTGTGTGTTTGTGTGTGTGCATGTGTGTGTGTGTGTTAGTGTGTGAACATGTGGGAGCTGCATGGCTAAACCTCAGTAATTTAGATAATAGTCTGGGGGCATGTTTTGATGTTGTCAACAGCTGAGGATTAACAGGTAGCAGCAGAGTTGCTAGCTGTACTTCGTGTTTTCCTTTTAATCATCAGTTTGGGAGTTGTTTGTTCAGGTTTTGTCAGCGTTGCTACAGTGACAAGCGTTTCTAATCCCGTTTTAATTTGAATCTGCCATTTTCCTTTAACTGCCATTCAATCTGTCACTGGAACATGTTTAATAAGTGTGTTTTGAAGTGAGGTTGGGTTTGTCAGGTGGGTTTACATCATGCTGCAAGTAGATTCATGAATCCAATTTGTTCTCTTCCAAATTACTTCCCAGATTTATTTCATGACAAATAAACTACACTAAAGGGTCATTTTTCTACCTGACTTTTCTTCCATCTTTAAATAATTTCCTGCTCCTTTCACAGATCAGAAAGTAATTAACTAAAAATGTGCAGCTGGCTTACATTTAAACGATTCCATTGAAAAGAGTGTGTTAAGTTTTTTAAGTAATTTTAATTTATTGAGGGAATTGCACTTTGGGTTAACATTCTTAAGCATTAATCCAAATAAGGATTTTTAAATCTAATCTAATTTTAATTTTGAAATAAAATTCTGAACAAAGTCTAAATCCTTACATTAAAATCTAAATATAAATTTGGTAATTTAAAACTAAATATGCAGACTTCTGTAAAATGGTTATTGCGGATCATATGTGCAGGGAGCATCATTGATAGATGATCAACAAACTCACACGATCAATAGGATTCTAGAGAATGGCTCTCCACATCCCGATTAGTTTTCTTTTGCTACTTTCATTCCACGTCAGTCTGAATCTGCATATTAGCTACTCTACTTATATTATTATTTTAATTTCATCATTAAATTGTGACTTTATGTATTTGTATTTGATTCTAAACATTTAGATTTAACTGCATTTCTAGTTATTAATCTAAATATTTAGATTTAACTATATGCTGGGGTTTGAATCTGATAATTTGGCTTTAACTATATGTTTATATATCAATCCAAGTATTTAGATTTAACTATATGTTTATATATTAAGTATTTAGATTTAACTATATGTTTATATATTAATCTAAATATTTAAGTTTTACTTTATACTTTGATTCGAATCCAAATATTGAGATTTAATTATATAATGAGGTTTGAATCTGAATATTTGTCTTTAGAAATGTTATGTGAAGCTATAAAAGGTAAAACCAAACAGTAAAATTATTAAAGGTATGACTTTACAATCATTGCCCCACACATACTTGAGCTATTACTCATCCTACCCTCTAAATCTCTCAGACTTGTACATTTTTGTGCACTGACTTGTATATAATACATACGAGTTTCTACCCAGCCCTGTTTGGGAGTGAGGACCAATACGACAAATGTAGGAGGCTGAGTCAGAGGAAAACCCTGCTGACTGTTTAAGGTCAGTTGCTTTTTTAAAAACAGGCCTGGTTGCGTGTTAAGACAAAATGTTTTGAAAGATGTTGAAGGGATTCACTTTAATTCTCTTGCTCTTCTTGTGAGGTCCGCCGTGAAAGATGAAAGACTGGAAAAAGGAAGAAAAGGGGCGATAGAGAGGGGGCAGGAGAAGCTAATCAGGGTTAATTGGCTGCTGGGATGTTTTTTTTTTTTTACTTTACCCTAGGCAGAAAAGAAATCAGAGAAGAAAGGAAGACCAAAGTAAACTGTGACTAATTTACTACAGGAGGTGTGTCTGAGGTGGAAAATAGATAAAGGAAGGCATGGGGTCACGCTCATTGTCCCATAAATACACCTGATGTATGAATCATAGATTTCTGCCTGGGTGATAAGAGGATGAAAGTGAGGGCGGACAGGATGGTTGTGTTCTTGAGCGAAGCTGAAGGACGTGTTCGGAGAGCGTGGACAAGGACGGCTTGGAAATGAAAGCATCCAAGGAGCAAAAAGAACAATTGGACGTACACGAAGTTCCTCTCACAGCTGAAAACCACCTTTCAGCTCTAATTTTCTCTGTTTGAAACCAGAGATGGGGCACTAAAAGGTCCCCAGTAACCCCCCCCCCGAAACACATACACACACAAACTAAACCCTGCACACACTAACAGCAAAACTGAAATTAATCCACCTATAATATATAATATGTAATTATGACAACAAACACTCAGATGGTATCTAAGAACACCTACACAAACACTCTGAGAGCTAAACAGGAAGTCCACAGCAAACACACAACTGATGCTAACCCGTCAATGTTTGTGATTGTAAAGAAAACCAGATGTCTTTGTGTGTGTGTGTGTGTGTGTGTGTGTGTGTGTGTGTGTGTGTGTGTGTGTGTGTGTGTGCGTGCGCATGTTGCCTGACAATCTTGAGCACTGACCATATGAGCCATTTGTTCGACTGTTTCCAGCTATTAGGAGAGGTTTCATTGAGGGCCAGAGTAAACCTCGGATAGCCATTTAAATCAACCTGGAAACAGAAAAACACGTTATTTCCAGCATCAGATGACTCACAGTCATGAAATCCATTGAAAAACTCTAATTCCAAGTTAAATAATTACAAAAAGTCTGAGAAAATGATATCCCTGTCTTTGTTATCATAGCTCTGGTGTACGTGCACACACTTGGACGCCTGAGACGTGTGCTTCAGTAAAGAAACGTCTTTTATAAATTTTAATCAGTCTTCTACTTTAATTTCTCCACAGTCAATCAAATGATCACGTTTCTGCTGGCTGCTGCTGTGTCGCTGGCTGCAGAGCCTTCCCACACCCTGGCCAGTGAGAGAAGTTCAATAGAGAGCACATATGAGCTGACCAAGTACCTGGAGTATCAGCTGAAGGAAATCAAAGACGTATATGTGAGTCTGAGCTCCTGTTCCCCCGTGTTAAAGCTGTGGCCCTCCAGGGCCACCGTACTGAGTGCTTGGGTTGTTTTCATGCTGATTCAGAGGTTTGATTAGTTAAAACATTTAAAACATGCAGTCATTTATAAAAGTAATAAATTATCACTTATGCGCTTCGATGCTTCAAAGTGTCATAATGGATTAACTGCATGTTTTTAAAGCTTTTACATGGTCAGTTTTTACCATAAAACTCTATGGTTATACACGAGTTTTAACATCATCATCAGCAAGAAGCAGCACCTCTGGTGCATCTCGGAGCTCCAGCAAGAATTTTTCAGTGATATTGTCAAAATAATTACTTAATGAAACGGTTCTGTAGTGCTGCAGGATGTAAATAATGGGGGCGGTTTTCGATGCTATCAGCAGGTCATTTGGTGATATTTGTGATTTTTACACGGAGACACTCTTTAAAGTGATCCCAAAATCAACTTGATAGACAAGGCGCCACACAAACGTGTTGTTGAAAGACTTTAATGCACAAATAAAACTTTCTTTTAAAAATACTAATAAACCAGAAGGAAAATTGATCTTTTAAGTTTCTAAAGTCTTCTTGTGTGCTTTTATTTCCACAAATATTGGTTGGGGTTAGGGTTACCTGATGATTATTTTTCTACTTTTTGATGCATAAAGCTAATTTAGCTTTATGCTAAATTTCTCTCTGTCTGTTTCTGTTAGACGTTTAAACGTGTCTATTTACCAGTAAAATGCAACTGAGGCATTGTTTCTTTTTTAAAACATTTCTTTCAGTACAAACATTTTATTGTATTTTTCCCTTCATTCTTCTTCCTCTAGTTATTTAGGTTTGGTCATCTTTCTTGTGTGGACTAATTTGCATAATTTATTTGCTTGGTTATGGGAATGCGGTGCAGAATCTTGTTCATTCATTCATGACAGATTTTTATGCAAACACTGCGGCTAGCCAAAGTATTTAGTAAGTATAAGTTGGGAGAGAAAACAAAGCCGAAGTGCAGAGTCATTGTCAGTCATCAGCGGGCTGAGGTGGGGTTTTCTGTCCACTCTGGTGCCTCTGTGGCAGCGGATTTCCTGACAAGACGTTTCAGTCTGAGCTTAACAGGTAAATAAAGTGGTTGCAGTGATGTGTGCAGACTGTCATATTAAAACAACCATGTGTGCCTTTTCAGTCTGAGGAACTTTACGGGTCTTTATGGCGTTTGAAAACTGGACCCATTTAACCGTCCTGCTCCGTCTCTTCCAGCTGACCTATCTCGGACCACCGTTCAACGAGAAAGACTTCACTCCTCCTCGGCCCAACAGCACGGCTCTGACTCTGCCAAGTGCTGCTACCAAAGTCAAACAGTGGCACGAACTGGAGAACCAGGCCCGCTTGGTTCAGAACCAAAGGGCTTACTCCATCCTGCTGGCAGCCGTTAGGGAGCTGGCCCGGTCCACTCTCTGCCCCTCTCTTAAGATCTCCCTGCTCCACTTCTGCACCGGTCTGGATGGACTCCTGGGCTCCATCTCTGCCCTGATGACCTCCCTTGGGTACTCGTCTCCTCCCCAGTCTGTAAACGTGGGAGGAAACGCCGGTGAGAGGCATTCCCTACAGAGGGGGCCGGGAGCAATCCAGCCTGCTTCACTCATGAGCCAGAGGCCGTACAGATCCATTTCCAGGTCCGGTCAGCGTAGCAGCCAAAGGAGGAGTGGGACGAAGGGGACCAGAGGAGAGAGGGAGGATAGCATCAGCGTGGGCGCGATGGACAAAAGGAGAGGGAGAGACGGGAGGAGATCCGAGCCTACCACCCCACAGAGGAGTGGTAGGCTGAAGGGAAAAGGAGAACGAGTGAGAAGAGAGAAGAGGGAAGAGCTGGCTTGGACGCTGGAAGAGGAGCAACACAGACAAGTGGAAGGCAAGGGGAGGAGGAGATTGTTGAATATCGAGGAGGATGAGGGCGAGAAGGACAGAGAGCATGAGATCAAGGTTGAATTGTCGTATGTAAGTTCCGGAGGAGTCATAACTCAGAAGGAAACCTACAACAATCAGTACAAATTCAACTCGAAGTCACACAACCGGGACACGCTCCGAGGAGACGGCTTCTCTCTGGGAAGAAACACAGAACTCATTCATCAGGAGAAGCAGACAAATATAGACTCCTCCTCATCCTCCTTCGATGTACACCATCGGCCTCCTCGCTCCCTCCTCCCCCCAACCCTACCACCTCCTCTGTCCACCCTCTCCCTCCTGTACCAGTTAGAAGCAGGTGAGGAGCACACTCTCCTCCCTCAGACTGTCCCACCCTCTTTACAAAGGAGCACCTCACTCTTATCACCTCCCTTGAGCCCACTCCTGTCCTCGTCCACCACCTCTGCTTCCTCCTCGCTCCTGTCGGTGCGGCCAACAATGAACGATTTTTCCAGGAAGGTGGAGGGGTTCTGGATACTGAGAGAGCTGCAGAGCTGGCTGGTGCGGTCGGCGAAGGAGTTCAGCTGTCTGAAGAAGGCAATCAGAGGCTGAAACCTTTGGACAAAGCTGGACACAGACACGAAATCTGTTGTTTCCACAATATTTGGAGGAGAAAAACATAAAACTAAGCCCATTACTGCATTCATTCCCAACACACTCATTCATCCTCTACTGGAATTGGTAGATGAAGGACCCGGCGGGTCACCAGACTAGTTACTGGAATATAAAACACACAAAGCCGCCACATTAGCTGTCACTGATGCACATAGCAGGTCATTCAGCCAGCCGGCTCGGAGTTTCCGGCCTTCGCAGCTCATAGATCAACAGAAATGCTGCTGTAGGTGGTTAGACTCAACCAGCCCAACCAGACACACAGTGGAGCCATTCAATGCAAACCAGTTCAGTGACCTCACTTTTGTGAATCAGCAAACATTCATTTTCTCTAGAGGAGGAAAAAAACGTGAATGGGTAAAAAGACAAAAGAGAAGGAAAATGCCCAGAGGGACGGTGGAGGCACGGGGTGCGTGGGTGGGTGAGGGCATGACTCAGGGGCGGACTGCTGGAAATAACCAGCCGGCGGATATTGCTGAGTAATTATTAATAAAACACTCGGTTACAGTAACTGACCAGGCGGACACTGCTGGGTATTCCAACACGCTGCTGGTGGCTGTTTGGGCTCCAGAGCTCACAACGTCAGTTAACAACAAATCTTTGCCACACCTGGTTAAAATTCATAAGTAGGAAAAAGCACAGTTCACTTTTCTGTGGTGAGCTAATTTTAAAGATAGTTTACTTAATTCTTACTGAGAACTAAGTACCTGTCAGCTTAAACAAACAAAAAACCCCACCAAAGTCCTGTCATGTCTTAGCTGTCTGATTAGGAACTATTGAATTATTTATAGATAGATAGAAAATGATAGTTGTCATTTGACAAACCACAAATAACAAAATCTCCCCACCTGCTCTTCTAAACTTACATTTTAACTCATTTGTTCATGATGGATGGGACAAAAGTTGTCAAGTTTAAGAAAGGTAAATCTCATCACTATCTGCTATTTGCTAATAATCTGGCCCCGTAGACGTTTGTTGTTGTGCATTCTGGTGGACACTCAAAGCTGCAACATTCCTCTAAAACCACCTGTTTTATGTTTTTGTAACAACTTCTGTGCTTCTGAGCTAATGCAAACAAATTTTCAGCAATTAGACAGGGCCAGGTGTGCCTGCAAATGAACGTGTAACCGACTTTATTTCTGATCAGATTTGGTGTCCTGCGCCAGTCCGATTAGGTCAACAAATACACGACTCAGTGATGGGACCATTTTCATGACCCAACCAGCTGTTTGACTGATGTGCAACAAACTCACTCCTCATTGTCACCATCCCAAGAGTCAAATACAAAAAGAGTTGGTACACACACAGAAATAACTGTGAGTGGACAGATGTGAATGTGTCCTCAGTGCCTTCACACCAGTAGTTGCTGCTGCAAACATGAGATTTATTCATTTATGCCCATGGTGACCCAGGAAGGGTCATAACAACCACGTTCAGTAGTGTGATGTTTTACTGGAGTGTTGAACCATTCCTTCTCTATTCCAAACTCAGACAGTTCTCCTCACTCATGAGGCCAAATACTTATTCAGAGTAAATGTGTTTCATGTGAAATGTGCCGGATGAGATGACCAAAGGTTATGGACCATACTGACATTATTTATTGAACAATTTATTGTTTATTTATTTTTCCAGATTGAAAATACTGTACTGTAACTCGAGAGAGAATAAATACTAGCTTTTGTACACAGCTTGGTGTCGCTGGTCCTTCGGGAGGCTGTTTTCACTCAGAATGAAGAAATGCACTTTTGTTTTAGTTTTATGGAGATGGCTTCAGGTGATTGACGCTTGGGGAGAGGACTTCGATATCGGGGCGTTTCCTAACGAACAAAGGCCAGCTCACATTTGTGGAGAGGTAGGGGTTTTATTTGTCTGTCCGGGTGAAAATTTACGATCTTCTTCTTTTCATCATTCTCTTTCCACCCCCCAGTAGACTTTAGTTTCTTATCACACTCTCTCACGAGGCTCCTCTTCCCTCCAGAGGACAGGTACAAACACACCTTGATGGTCCCACCTCTCTTGTTGTGTTTATTTAGTGTTCTTATTCTGTCACCACCTCTGCTTCTTATCCCTCATTCCTAGTCTCCAGTCTTTTATCGTCCTAGCACCTGTTACCTGTCTCCTTGTTATCATTACGATCCTTCCTACAGGCTTTACAGTTTCCTCGTCTTGACCGTGGGCCAAATAATAAAGGATCAACAAGAAACTCCTCTCCATCACCTTCACGGTACACACACACACACACACACACACACACACACACACACACACACACACACAAGTGCATGGAAAAGCCTTAGCTGTGCAGGAAGTGATTTATTTTGGAGGTCAAGTGTGTCACTTCTGACACACAAACACTCATGACTCTCACTAATAAAGGGTTAAAAGTGTCAGACATGTGACACACACACACACACACACACACAGTGTGTGTTTTTCACATTCAGTAAGCAATGACTGAGGTGCCGCCAGTAATCGACAAAGACAGCTTTGTAGGCTCAACGGGTGTGTGTTTATCAGTGTGTGTGTGTGTGTGTGCATTGTTTTCCTCTGTGTGGGCTTTGTGAGCCCACCACGTGTGTGAATCATTATCTGTATGTGTCAGAATTTGGCTGGAATGAGGCTTGTCGTGCATAGCTATCTAACAGCCATCACTCACTGTAGCCTGGCTCTTCTCTGCCTCTCCCTGTCAGCAAGGCAGAGACAAACTGCCGTAACTAATGTGTAACAGCCCTGATGAGCCCCGTAAACTATGACTCAGTGGGCGAGTTCATCGATAAGAACAGAAACGGACTGACTTAGCATCAATATTATTGGTCCACCAGGATTAATAAACCAGCGATGATCTAGAGGAACGGTTCAGCTCCTCTCTTCCTGTTCAGGCTCACTTGGTTTCTTCCCTTTATAACACAACAGGTTTTATATTTCAAACTTCTTATAGTTTTAACTTTCTCCTTTTCCTTTTAAAATGCTCAGGAAGCTGAAATGAGGACTTCCAGCTAAGTAAAAATGAAGCAGTTTATCAGCTTGGTGGGACAAAAAACTCCTCAAGGCATGGCGCCCAACTAAATAGAATAAAGCTCTGATATACGTAAATAAATACAGAAATCACTTTGTTATATTTTCATTTTAAATTAGCAAAGAAATAAGGCTGCAGGTCACCCAAAACAAAACTCTCTAATAGGCCCTACTTCTGTTAGCATAAACAATAAGAAGAAGAAGCAATCTTTTATATAGTGCCTCTCAAGATATAAATCAGGAGGCACTTTACAAGAACCAATATTTTAAAAATAAAACAATACAAAGATTAAAAAATGATTTTAAAATATCTGTAAAAATTAGAAAAGTTAAAGAAACAGCGTGATAAAAAATGTGAGGAAAGGGAAAATGAATAAGAAAGAGAAAATCAGTGGATCCAGGGAAAGCAGAATTGGTAGCAAGAGCTACATAAATGAGGAGAAGGTAGTGATGAAGAATCAACCAAAGGTCATGCAAAAGCCAGGCCTGCAGGTGAGTTGTCAGCTGCCACTGAGTCCACTAATCTCAGACTTGTTCTGGTACCTGCAGCATATTTGGCACCTTCAGCATCTCTGGTACCTGCAGCATCTCTGGTACCTGCAGCATCTCTGGTACCTGCAACATCTCTGGTACCTGCAGCATCTCTGGTACCTTCAGTATCTCTGGTACCTGCAGCATCTCTGGTACCTGCAACATCTCTGGTACCTGCAGTATCTCTGGTATCTGCAACATCCCTGGTACCTGCAGTATCTCTGGTATCTGCAACATCCCTGGTACCTGCAGTATCTCTGGTATCTGCAACATCCCTGGTACCTGCAACATCTCTGGTACCTGCAGCATCTCTGGTACCTGCAGCATCTCTGGTACCTTCAGTATCTCTGGTATCTGCAGCATATCTGGCACCTTCAGCATCTCTGGTACCTGCAGCATCTCTGGTACCTGCAGCATCTCTGGTACCTGCAACATCTCTGGTACCTGCAGCATCTCTGGTACCTTCAGTATCTCTGGTACCTGCAACATCTGCAACATCTTTGGTACCTGCAGTATCTCTGGTACCTGCAACATCTTTGGTACCTGCAGTATCTCTGGTATCTGCAACATCCCTGGTACCTACAGTATCTCTGGTATCTGCAACATCCCTGGTACCTGCAGCATCTCTGGTACCTTCAGCATATCTGGCACCTGCAACATCTCTGGTACCTTCAGCATATCTGGTACCTGCAACATCCCTGGTACCTGCAGCATCTCTGGTACCTTCAGCATATCTGGCACCTGCAACATCTCTGGTACCTTCAGCATATCTGGTACCTGCAGTGTAAGCATCTACCAGCAACATCTCTGGTGCCTGCAGCATCTTCGGTACCTGCAGCATGCCAGGTACCTGCAGCATGTCGGGTACCTGCAATTCAATTGAATTCAAGTTTTTTTACATAGCGCCAAATCACGACAAGAGTTGTCTCAAGGCACTTCACATAGTAAACATTCCAATACAGGTCATTTCATTGAGCCAATCAGAAAAAAGTGTCCTATATAAGGAACCCAGCAAATTGCATCAAGTCACTGACTGGTGTCAGTGACTTTACAGCAATCCTCATACTAAGCAAGCATTTAGCGACAGTGGAGAGGAAAACTCCCTTTTAACAGGAAGAAACCTCCAGAGGACCCTGGCTCAGTATAAGCAGCCATCCACCAGGACTCACTGGGGATCGAGAAGACAGAACAGACACACGCATACACACACACACATCCACACGCACAACATACATACCAAGTAATGTTTCTATGGTTACATTGTGATTTCTTAGTAAATATTCTATTTGGTGAAAGATAAATTTTATTGTGTTTATCCTAGTGAATCTCTAATTAAACGGGTAAACTAGTAGTAGCACATTCAATGTCAAAGAAAGTAAAACGTTATCAGCAGAGGGAGAATGTTTAAATAGTTAGCAGCAGTGTGCTAGTCGATGGCCCCCTCCATGAGGCCACCACAGCTCAGCAGAACATCATTGTAGCTTCTTCTGGGGAGAAAAACACTTAGAGAGAAAATAAAGTTAACAGCTGAAAATGCAGGAAATAATACAGTGAAAAGCAAATTGTAGAAGAAAGTAGCCGAGTGTGGAAAGTGGTCAGTGTATTCTCCAGCAGTCTAAGCCTATAGCAGACTAACTACAGAGATAACTCTGGATAACCTAGCCATTTAGATGGAGGCATGTTGGAGGCAGGGCAAGGGAGAGCCGTCTTTACCGACTGTACACTCCACCTCCCTCTACTCCCCCACTTGTCCAGATTTAGGCTAACATCAGATTTTAACCGTAGACCCTATCAAATAAAAAATGTTTTAAGCCTAGTCTTAAAAGTAGACAAAGTGTCTGCCTCACGGACTAAAGCTGGGAGTTGGTTCCACAAGAGAGGAGCCTGATATCTAAAAGATCTGCTTCCCATCCTATTTTTAGATATTTTGGGAACCACCAGTAGACCTGCAGTCTGAGAGCGAAGTGCTCGGTTAGGAACGTATTGAACAATCAGATCACTGATGTATGATGGAGCTTGATTATTAAGAGCTTTATATGTGAGAAGGATCTTAAAATCTATTCTGAATTTAACAGGTAGCCAATGTAGGGAAGCTAAGACAGGAGAGATATGATCTCTCTTTTTAATTCTCATCAGAACTCTAGCTGCAGTATTTTGGACAAGCTGAAGACTTTTAGCTACATTCTGTGGACTTCCTGAGAGTAATGAATTACAGTAATCCAGTCTTGATGTAATAAATGTATAAACTAGTTTTTCAGCGTCAATCCTGGAAAGGATGCTCCTAATCTTAGCAATATTCCGAAGGTGGAAAAAGGGAATCCTACAAACCTGTTTAACCTGGGATTTGAATGACATGTCCTGGTCAAACATAACACCAAGGTTCCTTACTTTGTTCTTGGAGATTAATGTAATGCCATTCAGGTCAGGTGATTGACTAAGCAATTTCCTTTTCTGAATTTCAGGTCCAAAGATGAGAACTTCCGTCTTGTCTTGATTTAAAAGCAAAAAGTTTTGAGTCATCCCATTTTTTATGTCTTCAAGACAAGCCTGTAATTTACCTAACCGATTAGGTTCATCAGGGTTAATGGATAGATTTAACTGAAATCGACAGCATAACAGTGGACGTTTATCCCATGCTGCATGGGCGTCGCACCCGTGGGGGATGTGGGGGATTCAACACCCACACTTTTCCAGTTGTTTTGTTCACCTCCACACCAGTCTGGTTTCTCTACATCACACTCACTCAGTTTGCAACATCTCCTTCTTCCTCTCCCTCTTCTGTTTCTCTGACAGCCGATGTCGGGTTTCAGGGAGAAACAGGAGAGGGAGGGAGGGAAGAGCTCGACTGAATTCATAATTTTACATCTTGACATTAGCTGTACAAACTCTGAGTTTGATAAAGTGAAGAACAACAATTTGCAGAGGTTTATAACAGGCGCTGCGCCAGGTTTTCATTTTTGTGTGGGCCACGGTAATTTTGGACGGACCTTAATAAGCAGTGACTTAAGTGAAGCAGGCAGGTCGCGCTAGGAAATTTCGTTTAAAAAGACGTCATAAATTTTTCGCCCGTCATTTTTATTTCTAAAATATGAAGTAAAAACTCGCAATTTAATTTTCATTCATTTATCATTTATAGGCACCAGAACCTGCACTTCTAATATTTACCTCTCAACGTAGGACTCTTTCATAAGGGTACATGCACACCAGTAGTTTTTACGGGTATTCATGGGGCAAAATCTCCAACATTTTTGAAAAAAAAAAAATCCATCTTCCAGTAAAAGCAAAGCATCCAGCTCACCTCTCCAAATGCGTAAAATGTGCATCACAGCCGCTAGGCGCGCCACACGCACCATCAGCTACGTCAGCTCAGACAAGAGCAGAGCAAACAGAGAAAGGATAGAGGATAATTCTGTCTGGATGTGGATGGAGATTACATTTTACAGCAGCCTGATCATCATTTAAATACGTAAACCATCACCTGGCTTCTAGTCCACGCTATCAGCATTAATTTAATTGGTGTGTGTGTGTGTGTGTGTGTGTGTGTGTGTGTGTGTGTGTGTGTGTGTGTGTGTGTGTGTGTGTGTGTGTGTGTGTGTGTGTGTGTGTGTGTGTGTTCTAATTCAAACACTGGTCTAACCAACCAGACCAGCGTGTCCAGTAACATATTAATGTTACACTTCATGTAGGCTAGGAACATTTCACCTGCCGTGGCCCGACCGCTTCTGCTCCACATAAACTTTGTGCGTGATCAAATGTCTCTACAGGTGCTTTCTGAGCTGAAGAGGCTATTCTGCCTCAGACTGGATGCATCATGCGTCTCCATATTAGAGACGGGAACAAGCGCTGTTCAGCCAAAGTTTCATAATCAGCGAACATTTTTCCAAGTGACACATCCCTCAGAGAGACCGGGTTTCCAGACCGTTTCAGTGGGAGGAAATCTTATCTCACTGTACTGCACTGTGCTGCGAACCCCTCTACAGATCTTCAGCTCACTGTCAGCCATGTGCGCTCTGACCCGTGCTGAGCACAGTGTCCAGTATAAAGCTGATGTTCTGATGGGAATCATTTCTTGATTTATTTAGTTACCTCCGCGATGTGCGTTAACGATTAAAATGTCAGCTCATCTGTGTGCGCATCAGTGTGCGTCGGGGTAATTCTTTCAAAACAACCAACATCCTTGAGTTTATCCGTCAAAATAAACAGTCAAATGGAATTATCTGTAACCTGCCATTTAACTGTTTTGCCTTCCTGTGAAGATTGTTGCAAAGAGAAACAATTAAACTTGATTAACCCCAGAGCCATGCGCACTGCGCTGTACTGACTGTAAAATGAGGGGGAAACGATTTAATCGGATCCTTTTCTTTTCAACATGGTGTAAAGTTTCGTCGTCGTCGTCGTCTTCCTCCGCTTATCCGGGTCCGGGTCGCGGGGGCAGCATCCCAACTAGGGAGCTCCAGGCCGTCCTCTCCCCGGCCTTGTCCACCAGCTCCTCCGGCAGGACCCCAAGGCGTTCCCGGACCAGATTGGAGATGTAACCTCTCCAACGTGTCCTGGGTCGCCCCGGGGGCCTTCTGCCGGCAGGACATGCCCGAAACACCTCCCCGGGGAGGCGTCCAGGAGGCATCCTGACCAGATGCCCAAACCACCTCAACTGGCTCCTTTCGATCCGGAGGAGCAGCGGTTCTACTCCGAGTCCCTCCCGAATGTCCGAGCTCCTCACCCTATCTCTAAGGCTGAGCCCGGCCACCCTACGGAGGAAACTCATTTCGGCCGCTTGTATCCGCGATCTCGTTCTTTCGGTCATTACCCAAAGCTCATGACCATAGGTGAGGATTGGGACGTAGATCGACCGGTAAATCGAGAGCCTGGCTTTCTGGCTCAGCTCCCTCTTCCCCACGACAGATCGGCTCAGCGTCCGCATCACTGCAGACGCCGAACCAATCCGCCTGTCGATCTCCCGATCCCTCCTACCCTCACTCGTGAACAAGACCCCGAGATACTTAAACTCCTCCACTTGAGGTAGGACCTCTCCCCCGACCCGGAGGTGGCAAGCCACCCTTTTCCGGTCGAGAACCATGGTCTCAGATTTGGAGGTGCTGATCCTCATCCCAGCCGCTTCACATTCGGCCGCGAACCTACCCAGCAAGAGCTGAAGGTCAGAGCTGGATGAAGCTAGGAGGACCACATCATCCGCAAAAAGCAGAGACGAGATTCTCCTGCCACCAAACTCGACACACTCCACACCACGGCTGCGTCTAGAAATTCTGTCCATAAAAGTGATGAACAGAACCGGTGACAAAGGGCAGCCCTGGCGGAGTCCAACCCTCACTGGGAACAGGTCCGACTTACTACCGGCTATGCGGACCAAACTCACGCTCCTCTGGTAAAGGGACTGAATGGCCCTTAACAGAAAGCCACCCACCCCATACTCCTGGAGCGTCCCCCACAGGGTGCCCCTGGGGACACGGTCATAAGCCTTCTCCAAATNTCATGCGTCTCCATATTAGAGACGGGAACAAGCGCTGTTCAGCCAAAGTTTCATAATCAGCGAACATTTTTCCAAGTGACACGTCCCTCAGAGAGACCGGGTTTCCAGACCGTTTCAGTGGGAGGAAATCTTATCTCATGTACTGTACTGCACTGTGCTGCGAACCCCTCTACAGATCTTCAGCTCACTGTCGGCCATGTGCGCTCTGACCCGTGCTGAGCACAGTGTCCAGTATAAAGCTGATGTTCTGATGGGAATCATTTCTTGATTTATTTAGTTACCTCCGCGATGTGCGTTAACGATTAAAATGTCAGCTCATCTGTGTGCGCATCAGTGTGCGTCGGGGTAATTCTTTCAAAACAACCAACATCCTTGAGTTTATCCGTCAAAATAAACAGTCAAATGGAATTATCTGTAACCTGCCATTTAACTGTTTTGCCTTCCTGTGAAGATTGTTGCAAAGAGAAACAATTAAACTTGATTAACCCCAGAGCCACGCGCACTGCGCTGTACTGACTGTAAAATGAGGGGGAAACGATTTAATCGGATCCTTTTCTTTTCAACATGGTGTAAAGTTTCATTCAGTACAAACTTTAGTTACACCAATCTAATGAGACAGAGCCTGGATTTGTATTCTGAACAGATTAAACACGTTCAAAACGGAGACATGCGTGACGCGTCTAAAATTTGCACCTGCCCCGCTATTATGGAAATTAAACTAACAAGATGAATAACATGAAATTATTTTAGGCACAGACATCCCCCGCTCTTTTGAAAATCTTACAACGCGCCTGCCGTGCTGTCTAATGATTTTACCAATTGGAAGCACAAATATAGTAAAAAGAATTGGTCCAAGCACTGAACCCTGTGGTACTCCACAAGTAACCCTGCTGCATGTTTGGTACCTGCAGCATCTCTGGTACCTGCAGCATCTTCGGTACCTGCAGTATATCTGGTACCTGCATCATATCTGGTACTTGCAGCATCTTCGGTAACTGCAGCATGTCTGGTACCTGCAACATCTCTGGTACCTGCAGCATCTTCGGTACCTGCAGTATATCTGGTACTTGCAGCATCTTCGGTACCTGCAGCATGTCTGGTACCTGCAGCATCTCTGGTACCAGCAGCATCTTCGGTACCTGCAGCATCTCTGGTACCTGCATCATCTCTGGTACCTGCAGCATCTTCGGTACCTGCAGTATATCTGGTACTTGCAGCATATCTGGTACCTGCAGCATCTCTGGTACTTGCAGCATCTCTGGTACCTGCAGCATATCTGGTACTTGCAGCATCTCTGGTACTTGCAGCATATCTGGTACTTGCAGCATCTCTGGTACCTGCAGCATATCTGGTACTTGCAGCATCTCTGGTACCTGCAGCATATTTGCTACCTGCAACATCTTCGGTACCTGCAGCATCTCTGGTACCTGCAGCATCTTCTGTACCTGCAGTATATCTGGTACCTGCATCATCCAGATGCTACAAGGTTAATCTCAGAAACATGTGAGAAACACTAAAGAACTCCTTAATGTACAGCCTGTTAACATGTCATTTTATATGTTTGTTGCTAATTGTAGCATCCAGAAATGGTCAGTTTTTCATCTACAGTTTGACTCCTTTAGTATCCGGTCACATGCAGACATAAGTCTGCACCTGGTGCTTCTAATCTTCCGCTCTCCAAGCTAGAAGATTCTACAGTGCGTGTTGACACTTAGATTGTCAACATCATGCTTCACCAAGGTCTCTCTTCAAGCTTCCTCTTATCTCAGACTGCTTTGCTTCACAGAACAGAAAGATGAACTTTTATAATTAAATCATATAATAAAATGAAAAATATGAGTTAATTAATCATATAATGAAATGGACAAGAGTTTAAATGAAATGTTTGATTAATCTATGCTTAAATTAATAGATGAAACGAATGTGTCCTTGCAAATGTCCATTTGTCTGATAATAAGTGTACGTGACTTGACAGCTCACACACTCATACACATGACAAGATAATAAGGTTAAAGTAATCTCATGACACATAGCTCCTGTATCTGAGCAAGGTTTGGTTTCTGAGGTTGTTGGCAAAACCCCCTTAACATGTCAAATTCTGATTCGTCAGTAAATCATAACATAGGATTTAATAAAACGAAAATCACTTCCCGAGTTACTTCAGTTGAGCCGAACTCTGGACTGGCCACTGGAGGAAAATTCTTTGAACCACCGCATCTTTAGACAAGCTGTCAAAACCTGTTGCACGCTGCAGCTGACACAGCAAACGGTTCCTTCAGAACAAAGCTGATCTAAACCGGGGTCTCCAAAAAGGGTACGTATAGGCGCGACAGATTGCGTCTGATGTCATTTCATAAACCATCACTTCTAGTTTAACGCAGACCAAATTCAGTCACACTCAGAACTCAGTTTCTTCCAGATACCAGGGTTCTGAAAACATCACATTCACACATCACATTACACTACATCATACACTCATCACCTCATAGTTTCCTAGTCGTCACGTCATATAATTTGTAAAAGGAAAATAAATTTCTTAGTTTTTATAAACTTGACTGTCTGAATTAATACGAAGTTGACCATGATCACTGAAAAAGCAAATAATCCTAATTCTTCTGATTAAACATTCAAAGATCAATCAGGTTGACGTCCTATATTTATATAGAATATCACATCTTATTGGTCATAAGTAAAGGTAGTATATTAAGCTTAAAAGCAACATAATTGTGCAACTGACTGACTTTCTCTGAACATTTTTAGTAACTGTAGAATTGCTTATCATTGCTTATTGATCACTATTGTTTTATTTTTTTTTTGGTTATTTATAGTAAATTACCCATAAATAGAAGCTAGACATTCAAAAAGAACCTGGATGTCAGAGCCAACATTGTGGTATCTCCCCCAGTGTCTGGTTCTAGAACATATGATAAGTCCCGCCCACTTCATGTTAACAAATATAATCATGTCATTATTATAACAAAAAAAATTAGAACTTGTTTATTTGTAGTTCTTACATAGCTTCATGGTCAAATGTTTGTTTTACTTGCACCGACTGGATACCAAAATACAACAAGGCCACATCCGTGAGCGACATTTCACAGCATCATGTTCCAAGAAGTTAATGATGTCCCGTCCCTGCTTTTAGTGATTCATGACATTTACCTTCAGTATGATGAAACATTTACACAAGTTCCTTTTGAATGAGCAGGTTTATCATGAGCCATACTGGACTCCAGGTCACACGTTTTGATACAGTTCCGTGGAAAATCAGTACAACTACACAACTTTAATAAACATTTGCATTTCCTAACAGAATTTCTCCGTGTTCAGACCATCCAGGCATTCAGAACTCTGCAACAAATCGCTCTGTTTCCTGACTTCTCTCCCTTTGTCTTCCTCTTATTTTCTCCTTTCCTAATCTTTCCCCCATATGTCCCTCATCTTCACCGTGTCCATCCACATCCCATTCTCTCCAACTGCCCGAGTGGCCATTAAGCTTTACTTCAAATCACTTTTGCCTCATTTTCACCCCACGTCGTCTCCTTCTTCGCTGCTACAATCAGACCCTTTCACGCTTCCCTCAAATTCCCTGGCCCACCCCGCGTTCCCTCCATCTTTTTCCATCTGTCTGTTGCCGTCTCTTTGCTTCCTCCCTCTCTGCTTGCTCGGCTCACCTGCAGCACATAAAAATTCTTCTTTTCTTTCTCCAGAGGATAGTTCAGCCTCTCAGGGATTTACTGCATTCCTCTAAGCTTTCCGTCTTTGTCTCCATATCTGTCTTCCCTTGTTGTTTTCAGCTCTGGCAGGACTGCACAGAATTTGATTAGGCCTAGATGTCCTTTGTCTTTTTAACACATTTACATCCCCCTTCAGATCCTTCTATATTTTTTCTGTCCATCCCTTCCTGGCTTTATAAAACCATAATCTAATTTTTTACCTGTCGTTCCCACTCTGCCTGCTCCACCTGGCCTCTCCCTCCTGCTGGGTTTCTGCCATGAGCTAGAACATCCCGCCTCCCTAGCTGCAGGGTGCAGGGTTGGGCTCCAGCTTCACAACACAGTTTTTTTTAAAAAAAGAGGATAGTTGAAGGCAGAGGGGGGGGACTCCGGAGCCTGGGGCCTGGGATGAGGCTGATTTATGAGTTAATCAATCGGCCGTCCGTGTGAGTGAGCAAAACCGCAGAGGTGTGTGAGCTCTTTCATGTCACTGTCTGTGCTTGTTGACTTAGTCCCTCAGGAAAACACCGCCAGCTGTCACTCCCCGTGTTGTTCAGCTTCTCCACATGTTTTCAAAAGCGATTAGAGATAAAGGTGGTGGGTGTTCATTCATCAGATGCTTGAATGGCTCAGACGGGTGAATGCTCATCAAAGTCGACCTGGTCGTGACAAAACCTGACATCACACCTGTGCACAGGTAGGTTTAGGACTAACCATCCGACATTCTAAACATCCATAATACAGTTAATTTACCAAATTAGTTTTTTCCTGATTACCAAATTGTTTTACAACAAGCCCAGATCTTCTGTTGAACCATGACCAATGATCACCCGTGCAGCTGCAGCAATAAAGGCTGTTAATAATCATCTGTTTTTAAAGGCGTGGAACACTGAAAAAACATTTTTTTAATCTTATTTCTGATTATAATCGGTCACTCATGCAGACTGAACATGAAAATAGTCTCCTACACCTACCTCCTATAATAGCTTCTGATAGAAAATAGACAATGAAACTCTAGGATTTGAAAAAAATTCATGGACTCATCCACCTTGGCCTGTGATGGGGAAGGCTGCTGTTGGTTTAATGCCCAGGAAACAGCAGAGAATGTCCCGAGTAGTAGAAGCTAGTCCTTAGTATTAGCAACTTCACCACATGGCAGAACTCCTTTAAATTGTGGAGATAAAACATCCACATTGCAAGTCAGTGTTAGAGCTGCACTGCTGTTATCCAAGAGGTGAGTGTAGTGATAGTGATTTAAGAAGCTACCCACAGGGGGCGCTCGTGTAATGAAAGGACTGTAATAGCAGAAGAAGAATGATGAATGATAAATGACCCTCACTTATATAGCACCTTTCAGAGTCAGAAGGCTCCAAAGCACTTGATGCACTGATGATGATGAGCTACAGTGCAGCCACAGCTGCCCTGGGGCACACTGACAGAGGCGAGGCTGCCGAACACAGGTGCCACCAGACCCTCCAACCACCAGCAGGTAGGTTAAGTGTCTTGCCCAAGGACACAACAGCAGAATTCTCTGTCCGAAGCCAGGAGAATTGTGCTGTTGTGTCCTTGGGCAAGACACTTAACCCACCTTGCCTGCTGGTAAGAAAAGGCTCAGTGAATAAACAGATGGCTGAGGCCAACACTGTCCGTCGACACTGTCTCTCTCTTATGGCTTGTTGCTTAGAATAAGAACATTACAGTGAGATGTCCAGATATCAGAAAACTGTGGCAGTTTCCCATCT
This sequence comes from Nothobranchius kuhntae, assembly GCA_006942095.1. Lineage (NCBI taxonomy): Eukaryota > Metazoa > Chordata > Actinopteri > Cyprinodontiformes > Nothobranchiidae > Nothobranchius > Nothobranchius kuhntae. The sequence continues at coordinate 82,868 of SSNQ01033891.1, forward strand.
GGGCCAGCATGGACCAGACAGGGTGGCAGCGGTCCGGCTCCCACAACCAGTAGGATTTGCTCACTCACACTTCTCAGGAATGGGAAAATCTCCAAGCACGCGGGGAAAAGGACGCATGTAAAAGTCTGTGGTGTCTCCCTGAAATAAAGGTGGCCGTAAGCATGTGTGTGTGTGTGTGTGTGTGTGTGTGTGTGTGTGTGTGTGTGTGTGTGTGTGTGTGTGTGTGGTTCTCACTGTAGTGAGAAAGCGAGACACAGAGCTGCAGCAGCTTCAGTCATAGGCTACATTTACGTCTCACCGATTCTATCTGCCAATCGGAGTCGTCGCCCCCCCCCCCCCCCCCCCCCCCCCCCCCC
>SSNQ01033891.1:83274-100406 GCA_006942095.1 Nothobranchius kuhntae
TCTATCTGCCAATCGGAGTCCCCCCCAAATAGTAGGCATCAATTTGCGCCGGCCAATCAGTCGGCAGTGAGAGTGTTGGACCAGTTCGGTTCCAGGCTGCCCCCCTTGGGAAGAGGACTGAAAAGACGTCCGGTTGCACGCTGAAAAATCCAAGGCTACCTAAATGAGAACTATCCCTACCCGGTCCAGGCGGAGAAGAGCTGATGCTAGTGTGTAAGAGCCATTAGACTCCAAATCCTACTGTCTGAAGCTCAGCGGTGATGTGGCTCACTTCTAGTTCCTAGAAATGGAGCACCAGTGTTTTTTTCTCCACAGCATTCAATCCTACTAGAGACCACTGCAAACATATTGATTAAACAAGTGTTCTACATCTTTAACACCTAGACCTCCTGCAGTAGATCTAGTGCTATCCTTCGTCCTAATGATGGATTCAGACATTTCAAATATTACCAGCTGAACTGTTCAGGATGTAAATGCAGCTGAATTTAGAAAAAAAATTGTATCGCTGTGATATATTTTAGCTAGAGTGACTGGAAAATGCATGCATTAAATTGATGACTGATAGATAAACATTTTACTTCCTCTGGGGTCTTGACAAGAAGGACTGGTTGAACAGGGACTGAATGTGGAGGTTAAAGGTCATTCTATGATCCTTTGCCACACACAAACCCCTAAAATGATTCATTAAATTGACTTTCTACTTTGTTTTGTGAAGTTCTCTGAGCAGTTTTAAATTCTTTAACATGATGGATGATGAAAGCTGAAGTGGAAATTACATCTCAACATGGTGTGAGTGGCAAAAGTTTGATGATAACAAACTTTAACAAAAATGTGATAACACACACACACACACACACACACACACACACACACACACACACTGATACACTACCATCACAGAACCTGGTTTCCGTTGCCATGGGAAGGAGGGAGGACCCAGACTTCAAAGCTTTATTACAGCACTCTAATATTATTCCAGGATTTAGATTTAATCTACGTTGTCTGTCTGGTGGTAGAGAGAAATGTAATAAAAAACTATAAGACTAATTTTTAAAAATCAAGAAAATAATAACTGTTTAGATACTAGTTTTTGGGTCCAAGCACAAGATCAGAGCACCCTTTTTGACTCGGATCTTCTTCAGGTGATTCCAGCAGCTGTAGCCAAGGACTCTCTTTGTTGATTTGCTTCTCGTTTTGACACCCCTCCATTTATAAGTTATACATTTCCAATATGATTAATAGTTCCAGTTTGAGCGGTTGAGTAAATTTTTTTCTCTCTCTTTTCATCTCCCCGAGGCTTTGGATGGGTGTCAATGAGACGTTTTACGTGTCGCTCTGCAGCAGCCGACGATACATGTTTGACATGTCACGGTTTGTTAGAGACTAAAACGCCTGTTTTGGACCAGCTGTCCTCCCACACAACGAGCACTTACAGTGCCACACACACACACACACACACACACACACACACACACACACACACACACACACACACACACACACACACACACACACGCACACGCACACGCACACACGCACACACCTCTATCCCGGGACCTAAAAAGAGAGAGAATGGTGTGAAAGGTAAATAAAAGGCTTTTAAACTGTCTGCATGACACAAAAAGGCAGGAGATTATGGAGGAACTACAGACTGCTTGTTTTGTCACTTTGAATGAGACTTGATGCTTTAGAAATCTTTTTCAAAGCTAATCTCAACAGCTCCACTTGAAATAAGCCAAACATTCTTAAATATGATCAAAGTATTTTTTTCTTGTTTTTTATTGAAAAAGAAAACCTGTTTGAATTCCTAAAACTAGTTCATGAATCGAACTGCTTTGTGCCTTTAAATAAGACTAAATAGTCCCAAATTAAATAAAGTTGTGCTTTTTACCAGCAAAGATTTTTTTCCTCAAGAAGTGTTCGTTTAGAACGACTTTAAGTGCGCTGATTTTTAAGATTTTTTTGTGTGCTTAAGTAAAACATTTTTTTTACTTATTGCAAAGAAAAAAACTCTGAAAATCTTTACACCAAAGGAGATTTAGGCTTTCTTAAATAAGCGTATAGCAAGAACTGTTTGCTTACTTTAGATTTCGCACCTTTTCACGTGATCAAAATTTGAAAATTTTTCAAACAGGAAATGGGAGTGGACTAAGACTCTGGATAACTTGCTCTTTAACATCTCATTTGTTGTTGATGGCTCTTTAAATGACCTCAAATTGGTGAAGCAGAGATCACAACGTTAAAGTGAAATACAACAGTCTGACAACATTTTTAATCCAAACAAATTACATAAGTGTTTTTAGCTGCTGCTTTTCAACGCCCACAGATAAGAACATGTAAAATTTACAGCTGTGTAAAGGTTTAGAAAGGTCTTGACAGTAATTGCTGTTAATCGCTGTTTACTGAGAATCCATTCTTTTTACTTGTTTTTGAAATATGATTGGCCACACTTAGTTTAAAGTGCAGACTAAGCTCTTCTAGTCCTATTTCTTGCATTAGCTGCTGAGACGGAGAAACGCTTGGATTAGAATAATCAGTTAGATCTACGTCACATTGAATTGTAGCATTTATGGACTCACCCATCTTGGCTTACGACATGGAAGGCTGTTGATGATGATTTTAGCATCCAGGAGAGAGCAAGGCACATCTTGGTTAACAGATGCTAACTGTTAGCATTATTAACTCTTCAATAGGGAGACCAAGTCATGCCCATCTACTTCTGGACCATGGGTCCTCAACTGCCACAAAAAAAGAATGGGAGTCTACGAGTTGATGAAAGTTATTTTCTGATCCCATTTGTTACATGCCATGGATTTCACATCTGATGTCTGTGAATTTTAAAGACACATTTGGATGCCAAGAAAGCGCTTAATTTTGACAGGCAGCAAAAGTTACTTCATGTTTTCTTTGAAAAGATGTAAAGGACTACAAATGCTGTCTCACCAAATTGATGTGATTGAACCAGACATGGATAAGAGAAGAAGGAAAATGGCTGTGAGGTTAGTGAGTTTCAAATCCTTCTTCCAGGACAACAGAAGGACAACTAAACGTGGAGAAAACAACTATAAATCTGGCCGTGTGGCAAGTAGCTGCGCTGGGGAGAAGAGATTCTGCATTGATGCGACGTCTGATTCGTAGTCGTTTAATTATAGCTAATTATATTTACAAGGTGTTAAATTTAAAATTTTGTGACAGACTGTTGAAACATACTTAGTCACTTTTTATTTAAATTGAAGTACATCACATGTGTGACTCAGGGCAGAAGGCAAAGCAAATTAGAAAATTGCTTTTATAGCACTTGCGTTCATTCGTACTTTGTCCCGGGGGCCCATGAGCCGACCAGAAGGGGAGCAGTTATTTGAGGCCTGTTATTCCAGGAGATACCACATTAGCATGCAGAACAAATGGAGTCAGTGGTCAAGTTGAGTTGCTGTTAGCCAATCAGAAGCGAGATGTCCGAACATCAGGAAATAAGACTACAAATCCTGCTGTGTTCTGCCTACCTCTCCTCAAACTTCTACTTCCTCAAACAGGAGCACCAGAGCTTTATTCCCCATAGACATCGAGTCAGTACAGACCACTGCAAATATTTTGAAAAGATGAGAGAACTTGGTCTTTAAGAATAAAGTTATTCTAAGACATTTGGTCTCAGTGTTGCTCAAACTAGCTAATAGCTCGTCAGTAGGGACTAATCTCCAAACTGAGGTTGCTCAAAGTGCAATCTATAATTTAAATGCAGAAAACCTCTAAAACTTTACTATATGGCCGCTTTTAAATAATCTGTAAACTTGGAAGTTGTTTTTCCACATCAGTACTTTTCAAAGATTGTGCAACGTGCTTAATGGGAACGTTACACCACCACAAGTTATGTGTTCAGGTAATGAGGATTAATTAATCAGGTAAAAAGTCCTGGACAGGTGGTGTACCTGGACATCTCAGAGTGACTTGCAAAAATGAGAACATGTCAGTAAAAAATGTACAATATTTAGGAGTTTTACTGCTGTTATGTGTTGAGAGCATATGAGGTATGTCTCTGCTTCACAGAGAAGAACAAAATAATCTCTGACACGTGATGGATGAGAAGAACCACTCAGGAAGATAAATTATTTAGGCTCCTACCCTAAAAAAAAGAGTATTAATGAGTGCTGCTAAAGCTATGAATACATTAATACTATTTAAAACATTAAAATAGAGTTATCCAACTTCTTCATCTTAAAACACCAAAAGATAAATCTCAAACGACTGATAGACTCATAGTTAGTTTTCATATTAACTTAGAATTGTGGTTAAAATCAAATAGGTTTAGAAGATTAATAGATTTATCTTAATTATGTTGTATATTTGTATATTTTGACCAGGATTTTTGTCTTTATTGCATAAATTAAAGGCCTCATGCAGCCATGTTACTTTATAAGTCCTTGTTCACAGCTTCTTCACTTGTTGTTACCCAGGATATATGAGAGTGGTGGGTGTGTGTGTGTGTGTGTGTGTGTGTGTGTGTGTGTGTGTGTGTGTGTGTGTGTGTGTGTGTGTGTGTGTGTGTGTGTGTGTGTGTGTGTGTGTGTGTGTGTGTGCGGCATTCAAAAAAGGCAGAACCAAATATTTTCCTGTTCCAGGCCTGGAACAAGGCATATCTTTTTACGGTCACCTTAAAGCCCCGTGGTAATACAACACTATTTCTTCATTCCGTCACGCCGTCTGAGTTTCCTTTTCTTTAATTTCTTTGTGGTCTTTCACCATTTGAACACACTTAGACAAGACTGGACCGGACCAGAGGATGCTCAGGGAAGAAGAAGAGGTTATGGGGAGAAAAAGAGGGAAACCTTGGTGGACGATTTTCACGGTGGTTTGGATTCACATCTCATTCGTGGCCGAATGTTTGAGGATTTAAGCTGAAAACGAAAAAGTCCAGAGCAGGGATTCCCGTGGTCTATACTCCACTTTCTTCTTTGAACTTCCATCAGTTTAAATCCACACTTTTTCTTTGAATGTTAAAACTGATTAATCCCACAGCTGTTGTGCAACATATTCGCTGCTGGGATCAAGAATGTTCAACAGAAACCCAGAACAAGTTGCTTTGAATAAAACGGTGCTTTCATGTTGCATTTACTTGGTAGTTGGAACAGAGATCACAAGCTCTGGTCAGCTTCACTTCGGAGGTTTTTGGTTCTGTGTGACAGTCCGGGATAATTCCAGGAGAAAGGCCTCAGATGGAGCCGAAATAACGAGTGACTAGAATTTGATTTTTGTGCAACGTGGCCGGGCTTGATGGACGTGTCCTACAATCAAATCAAAGTGCTGACAGCTGGTCCTGATTTGCCACAACTGTTGTGGTTTAACAACAGAAATGAACAAATGGGAACGCAAAAACGACGTAAAACAGAGTAACAGCCTAAAAATGTCTCCTTTTTCCGAATGGACAAGAAACCCCGGTGTTTCCGTGGGACACGGCTTTATGCCTCAAAGCTTCAGCGCTCTGGTGATTTGTGTTTATTGTCTGGCAGTGCAGACATATTTGCACATTGCAACGTTTATGTGATAAACAAGCTGGTGAACCTTCTGCAGCCATCACACAGTGGGACAAAAGATGGAAGAAAAAACAAAATCCACCTAAAAGTGGTTATAATCAGTGGCAACCCTAACCCTAGTAGCCACGCCACTACGCCGGGCATGTCCAGCACGCGGCCCTGGGGCCACTTTAGGTAGCCACTACAATTCAGTGTCTCCTGCAGGTTGTTGTTTTGCTCATTGACAATTTCTGACTTTATTTTTAGTTTTTATGTTCAGATTTTACCACTATGACGCGCCTGTAGCTTATTAATACAAATAACAAATAACATAATAAAATCATTTTTATTTATTTGCTAAAATTGAATGTTTATTTTTTTGGTACTCCTCACAACAAAGACGGCTGTTTTCTCACAACGATTTTCCTACAGTGTCCTTGTAGTCCTGATTAGCTGATTCTACCTGATCGTCCTCACAGAAAGCTGCTTCTTGGGTTTCACCGCAGAGCTAAATCTAGGCCTTTGATGTTCTTAATTGAAAAACTTAACACTTTACAATAAAGGTCCCTTTATTAACAATAGTGCATTATTAAGCATTAATAAGCTATTTAACAATGTACTAACAACTGCCTAGCAATAGACAAGGGATGGGAATATAGGTTATATGGGGTCATTGTGAAGAACTTTGAGCTGCATTTTCTTTTGCATACAAATAAAGTTTGTTGATTATCTGGTGAGAGGGGTGAGGCTTGAGATGACGGGGGCCTGTAAACATGACTATAATGTTTTTTTCCTTTCGTGTTGCCTTCAGGAAATGTGGGAACTTCATATGTTTATTAGACACACTATCAACCAGAGACCATTATTGCATCCACACATTAACCCCTCACTGCAGATTACTTCAATGTCGTTTCTACCCTCACTTTTTACGATGCAGATCGTTCAAAATCTAATAGAAAACTCAAAATATGTTTAAAGCAGATGGAAGTTTTATATTGAACAGAAAGAGAATTCAGCTCAACTTTAGACTTTAGGTCCAGATTTTTCTCTGTGTGTCGGAGCTCCATGTGCCACCATTTAAATGGACACTCGATCATCTCTGATGCTCTATCAGGTTGTTGTGGATCAGATTCAGAGTCAGCCATGGTGGACACAGAGAGGTGTTCACAGGGTTACATCTACGGTATCTTCCTGACATACGGTAAAACCATCTCTCTCCTTAAGCTCTTCATGGACTTTCATGAAAGTATGCTTTTAAGTTAATGCACGATCTTATCACGCATCACTGTGCAGCTCAGCCCCTCACTTCTAATCTCCCTCTCCTTTCCATACCCCCCCCCCCCACACACACACACACACACACCTTTGCTCTCTCCCCACTCTATGACCTTCATTATCTCCTTGAAGCTGAAGCTCCTTTAAAGGGCAGAACCAGAAGACCGCCATGAAGAGAGGCCTGAGACACTAAGACCTCCATCATTATTTACCCATCATTCAACCCATCTTCTGTTTTGCCTTTCTCTTCCATCCCTCCATCCAGAATTTGTGTTACACCAGCACCCCTGTCTCTTTCTTCATCCGCCTTGTTCAAGTTTGCTTTCCCTGGCTCGTCCATCATGTGCTGTCGCCGGCGGCGGTAGCGCTGTCGTGCCATTATCTTGTAGTTATGCGAATACGCTTGTCCCATGCCAGTGCTGTACACTCAAAAAACAGTAGGGTTATTTCTTCAACCCTAGTTCTTGGTTATTTGTGTTGGGTTATATTTCTGGGTTAATTCTTCAGAGTTTTACCCAAGTCTGGGGCTGTATGGGTTGTTTTTAACCCAACAGTTTTTTGTGTGTATTGGTTTTATGCACACTCAGGGTTTCGTTCACTCTGTGCTTTGAAACACTTCAGCCATAATTCAAGCCAGAGGGAGAAGTTCGATTGGCCCAAGGGCTCAACGGCACAACAGGATGTCTTTGATTTTACACCAACCTTACTGGAGTCCCTTTGAAAAAATTGAACGTCCTAATTACTTTTAAGCACCTCCATGCCTCAGAGGGTGCAAATACATCATAAATTGTTTGGATGATAGCTTTTTGAATGCTGTGCTAACTTATAGTTTTAATTTGCGGAGTTTAACCCCTGAACCACAGCAGGGCCAGTGTTACTCCCTGCCCTTTGGAGCCGGAGCGTGCAGAGAAACAGCAAGAGGATAATCGCTCTGTGCCCTGAAGGTCCAAATACCCATCGAAAGAATAACTCAGGCCAGGTTCAACCTGGTCTCTATTTCCACATCTTCTTTCAATTCTGACCATTAGTTATGAAAGATCTCATCTTAAGCAGACGTTGTATTTCTTGCCAGCATGCCATCTCCTTGCTTCAAACCTCAAAGCTCCCCGGCTTTGCCACATCTGATTTCATCTTAATCTAATGATGGATACCGCAGCTCAAGGGAAATTTCTTTGTTTTTTGTTGTTTTTTTTTTTACTTTTTTTTTTCTGTCGGAGCATAGAATATATTGCACTTTTCTTTTTAGGGGGGATCTAAACTATTTTGGACTTGTGGGCATTTTTTGTTTCTAATCTTCATGTCTGTGGATGCTATCTCTCTCCTTGCAGCAGCTAAATCATGTCTCATGGGCTGCATTGGCTTCTGTGGTGAATTACTGACTGGAACATTCAGCTATGAGCAAACAAGATCGGGTTTTCTTCCCACAGAGGATTGTTGTTCTACCATTAGCGATAAAGATTTCTGTCATTTTACAGGATTAAACTGGACAGAGTGAGTTTTCCTTACATGAGGAGTGCCAGAAACAAGACCACGTGAACTGTCTCGCTCCTTCTTTGTGGAAATCTAATTGGCCTTGGGGGATTTGTTCTTCTGTGCTTGGGTTCCTGTTAACCAGATTTAGGTGGCAAAGCAACAAACAGCTCTTATTACCTTTAATAATACACACTTCAGATCCGTTCAAGTCCGTTTCTGTGGAAAACGTATGAACAGTTAATGTGCTTCCTGCTGAAGCTGTTTGAAAGAACTCAGTTTAGAGAAGGAGAGATTAGCTAACGGCTAATCTGTCTAATCAGACCTAAACAAATTTTTGTCATCTTCACAGGAGACATATTATGACTTTTTTCTAAGGTTATAATAATTGTAAGGTTGATACAACGTGTATTTACAGAGTTCTTTGCATAAAGTCATTCTCACATAAAGCAGCTTCACCAGTTTAATTTTTGACAAGTTTAGAACCTTCCATAATGCGCCGTTTCAGGACTCTGTTGCTTTAAGAAAACAAGCTGGAGCTGGCCACTCCCACCCAACAGGCTGCTATAAACTGAGAAGCTCTGATATCTGAGAGGGGCTCAGAGTAGAGCCGCTACTCCTTCAGCAGCTGCTTTCTCTTGCAGGTGGGGGGTGGTTCTATGATAATTTCCCTGTTTATGACATCACAAATGAGGACAGTAAATGCATAGGCATTTCTTTCCACACTTGGAGTGTTTAAAAAGGCAGTAGAGACCTACATTGTCATGGTCTGTGTCTGCATCTCCCCTCATGTGTCTCCTTGTGTCCTCCATTCGTTCTCTAGGTGCTCCTTTTGTGTCCTCTAGCGCCCTCATGTGTCATGCCTGCGTCTTCCTCATGTGTCTTCTGGTTTTCCCCATTTGCCCCTAGATCTCCAGCCCTCTAGGTTTCTCAAGTCATTTCCTTTAGTTACAGCCTTTCATGATTTAGTATGTTTTTTCCCATCAGTGTTTATTATTTTTCTCCCCCCTCCCTTTGAATTGTAGTTATGTTTCCTGCTCTTTTGTATTAGGTTTTATTCTTAGGTCAAGTTAGTTTCTCCCCTGATCAGTCATTGCCTTCACCTGGTCCTCCTCCCACACCCCACACACCTGCAGCTCATCTCCCTCTCATCCTCCCTGTGTATTTAAGCCCTGTCTTGTCTCAGTGTCTTGTCGGTCCATTGTTTGTATTCTGTCTGCATTTGTTCGTGCTATTTATGAGCTTTTTGTCTCGTCCCCAGACTTTGTGCTCTAGGTGAGCTTCTGTTTCAAAGTTTTTGGTCTTCGTGCTCTTTGAGAGCTTTGGGTGTCCTGTGCTCCAGGACTTTGGACTTTAGGCTCGTTGCCTTGGATTTATTTTTTTGTTCATCCTCTAATAAAAGGATTTTTTCCTTATATCTACTCCTGCCTCGTGTCCTCCTGGGTATCTGCATATTTGGGTCCTAAACATCCCCGAAACGTGACATACATGTCGACACAAAATGATGTAAAAGGTCAGTTTTGCAAAATATGTCCCCTTTAATGAAAAAAAAAATAACTTTTTGAGTTTAGCATTTTGGCCATTTGCACAGAATCCAGTTGTTATTTGTAAGATAATCAGCTGTTCCACTGGCCAGCAACACACATTGGTTCTCCTGGAGCAAATTAATTACCTAATTACCTCCATTTGAATGAAAGCAAAACTGAGCTGATACCAGTTATCCCTTCTAGTAAGGTGGATGTGAGTTCTGCTCCCAATTTAGATGTTTCCTCTCCCTACCAGAAGACAGTTGTCACCAGCCTGGGGGTGAGGCTGGATGCAGAACTCGTACTGGAAGCTCACATCAATATGGTTGTACGAGCCTGCTTCTTTAACCTGTGACCTAACCAAAATCAAGCCCATGCTGTCTCGTGCGCACCTGGAGTCTGTGCTCCACGCATTTCTTTTATCCAGGCTCAACTATTGCAATGCGTTATATGTTGGGCTGAGTCAAGCAGCTGGTTCAGAACTCTGTAGCCAGATTTCTGACAGGGACGAGGAAGTTGGCACACATCACTCCTGTGCTGGCCTCATTACATTGGCTCCCTGTAGGTTTTCAGGCTTAGTTTAAAGATCTGTGCTATGTCTTCCGGTCTCTTTATGATGGTGCCCCACCGCACTTGTTAGAGCTAATGAAAAGGCATACCCCATCACAAACTCTACGCTCAGCAGACCTGGAGGTACTGACTGTCCCACAGACGAGTTACAGGCCTGGAGGTGATAGGTCTTTCTCATTCTTGGCTCCTTCCTGGAATGAGCTTCCTCTCGATATTGAACTGTCACCATCACTGCGGGTCTTCAAGAGTCCTTTGAAGACTCAGTTTTATCTTTTGGCTTTTATGTGACTTGGTTTTATTCTTTTGTGCTCCTTTTACATTTTGCATGTTGCTTTTATCCCCTTTTTATTTCTCTATGTTTTTATGATTTTTTTGGGAAGATAAATTATCTGTTTTCTGAAGACACATAAGCTTTATAACTATTAAATTTGAGTATTTGATAGATAGCAGGTAAGACAACAAACTCAAATTCTCCTGATTAGTGAGTCTGAGATTCAACACAACACCAACATTTTATTTCTGTGGTTCTTTATGACTTAAACTAAAGCCAAACATTTATTTCAATGTTCAAGATGCTTTGGGTTCCATTTTTGCAAGAAAAGTGGAATTTTCAAGGCAGTTAAGAACTGGTTTTGCAGAATGTCTTCTGGACAATAACAAAACCCACCAAAATAAAATAAAGCATAAAAAATGATAATCAAATAAGCCCTTTTGCAGTTTTGTGGTTATGTCTGATGGTGACAATAATCTTGAGTCTTAGATGTTTGAAGGATAATTAAAACCCAGCTTTTCTTAAATAGTATTTTCTGTATTTGCTGAATAATCCTTCAAAGTTTAATCACTTGAGCAAAAGATCCAAATGTGGTGCAGTCCAGTTATTCTGATGTCTGACATGAACAAAGGTAGAAACCACGTCCTTCTGCTCAAACAAATAGCTTTCTGTTTTGTCAGTTCAGGGTTTACACTGAGATTTAGGTGAAATGACAACATGTCCAAAAAGCAGTTTTGATGCAAAGAAGGAGCCGTTCTGCTCTGTTTGATTTTGTACGTCACAGGAACCTTTCATGTTAATCAGAGTGCTACATGTAAACCAGGAGATGTGTGGATTATTCCTGCCCACAAGCCATGTTAACAGCTTCAAAGGAGACATGCTATTCTTTATAGGAAGAGGGGAACTTTTCATGTTAATATGGACTCTATTAGTCACTTTCATTCATTTAAATTAAAGCCAAACATGCGTGACAAGCTGTCAAAAGCCAAGGTACATGAGGTGAATTGTGATTTTTGCAAAGAATGACTTCAGATTTTAATTTGTTTCATGTATTTTTAGAATATTGTAAAATAGCCTCCTGCATTAAGTTATTTTGGGGTGATTTTTGTAATGAAGTAAGGAGTAAAGCAAACGTGAGCTCATGGTTAAATATGTTTAAAGTAAAGAGTAGGCAGAAACCTTGTTCCCAGTTTAACAGCAAATATTTTAGCAGTGAAAATCTGCAGAAAAACCTTCTGGATTACATGAGGAGCTGGAACCAGAGATGTGTCAAAAAGACGTATTCCTGATATGTTTTGTGTGTGAAGAGGGCGCTGGGTTTCATTAAGGAAAGGGGTCCTGCATCATATCTTACCAGGGGGTAAACAACCCCACTGGAAACTGTTCCCCTCCAGCCCACAGCTCTGCTTCCTAAATGATTGGCCGGTAGTTAGAGGTTAAATAGACTCCTCTTGTAAAAGTCAGCAGCGTGCAGGTTTTTATGGGGATCTGTTGCCCTCCTGTGGTGAGGATGAAGCGTCGCTGCGACTCCTCAGGAGCTGTGAATGAGTGTGACCACCTGTGTGTAGTTTGGAGTTGAGAAGAAGGACGTGTTATGTTCTTGTGCTAATGAAATCACAGGATTAGATATGTTTTATGTTTCAGGCACCGTGAGACTCGCCGTCTCCCCCGCCAACCCCCCCAACTATCCTCACGTTAATGAAAATTAGGACCACATTGAATTTCTGTGCATGTGCGTGTGTGTGTGTGTGTGTGTGTGTGTGTGCGTGCGTGCGTGCGTGCGTGTGTGTGTGTGTGTGTGCGTGCGTGCGTGCGTGCGTGCGTGCGTGTGTGTGTGTGCATTCACTGATTGCTGTCTGGACCGTATTTAAACAGAAACAGATTGAAGAATGATAATTAGGTCTAATAAGATGGAATTTCCCTGACTATGTCAAACAGCAGCAGCATCGCAGAGCAATGCATGTCAGTCAGTTAGGTAAATACGCATATTATGATCAGTTATTCTACACAAGTTTCACATTTAATTTGGGTTTTTGGGATCAGATTTACTTGTATTAATGGTGCAATTGCAAAGTAACTGTTGTTGCTGTTAATCTTTTTTATGACACAAATTTGATTTTCTTCACCTCTAATCACAACTTTGGGGAAAATATGAAAAAACAAACAAACAACCAAACATTGACAGCTTAAGTGTTTTTTTTTCTTCTTTTTCCATATTTTATCACTAACTCTGTGTACGGAGCCCATACTTTGGTCAAACACTTTGAAACTTTCCACAACACTTCACATTTTATACTTTCAGTCTGTAGTCTCTAGTTCTGTCGACTTGTCCAGTCAGAGAGCGAGGCTATGTTCACGCTGCAGGCAAAAGTGGCTCAAATCTGACTTCTTTTTGTCCAGCATGAACCATAAATAAATATAATAATGTGAGGGACCACAAAGAGGCTACACTCAGACCTTTTGACTGTTTACATGTAAATGCTGGTGACGCCTTGCTGCTTCCTGCCTCAAGCAGGGAGCTTATGTTTGTGTGTGAATGTGTTGTTTCTTTTGCAACTGTTTTAACCACAGACGTATACATCAATGTCTATGGTTTTAACAGCCAACACAGAGAAAGAGAGCTCATCAGTTGCAAGGAGTAAAGATGTGAATGAACCTTACCTTTGTGTCGTCCCTGACTCCTCCACAATAAGATCATTTTTCATATCCAGCCAGGGTCATTTTCATACGCGGTGTTGAATCAGATTCATATCTGGCGTTTTCCAAAGTGACTTCCATCACTAAACAACAAACAAAACAAAATTATTTTCATTTAGTCTTAATTTTGTTAGTTTGAATTGAACAACAACATCAGCATTGATTCAAACACACAAACATGTAAGTGTGTGATACCACACAAAGCATGCTACTGCAGGGTGTGACATCTCATTGTCTTGTGTGTATACAGTTGGTATGGAAAGTATTCAGACCCCATCAATTTTTCACTCTTTGTTATATTGCAGCCATTTACTAAAATCAATTAATTGATTGATTGATTAATTAATTTTTTCCTCATTAATGTACACACAGCACCCCATATTGACAGAAAAACACCTAATTTTAGAAATGTATGCAGATGTATTAAAAAAACTGAAATATCACATGGTCCTAAGTATTCAGACCCGTTGCTCATTAGTTAGCAGAAGCACTCTTTTGAGCTAATACAGCCACAAGTCTTCTTGGTAAAGATGCAACAAGTTTCTTACACCTAGATTTGGGGATCCTCTGCCATTCCTCCTTGCAGATCCTCTCCAGTTCTGTCAGGTTGGATGCTGAAAGTTTGTGGACAGCCAGTTTTAGGTCTCTCCAGAGATGTCCAATTGGGTTTAAGTCAGGGCTCTGACCCAGTCACAGAGTCCTTTGTTGTTTTAGCTATGTGCTTAGAGTCATTGTCATGTTGGAAAGTTAACCTTCGGAGTCTGAGGTCCTGAGCACTCTGGATAAGGTTCTTGGTCAGGATATCCTTGTACTTTTCCGCATTCATTGTTTCCTTGATTGCAACCAGTTGTCATGTCCCTCATCCATCCGTCCATCTATTCTCTTCTGTTTATCTGAAGTTGGGCCGCGGTGGCAGCAACCTAAGTCGAGAGGCCCAGACCTCCATTTCCCCAGCCACGTGGGCAAGCTCCTCGGGGGGAGCCCCAAGGTGTTCCCTGGCCAGGCGAGAGACATAGTCCCTCCATCGTCCCTGACCCGGAGAAGGCATTCTACCCTTTTCCGACTTAAGACCATCATCTCGGATTTAGAGAAGCTGATTCTCATTCCAGCTGCTTCACAGTCGTCTGCGAATTGCTCCAGCGGAAGCTGGAGATCATGTTCTGATCAAGCCAACAGGACCACATCATCTGCAAAAAGCAGAGACCTGATCCTCAGGCCACCAAAACAGATCCCCTCAACAGCTTGGCTGCACCTAGAAATCCTGTCCACTAAAGTTATGAACAGAATTGGTGACAAAGGGCAGCCTTGGCGGCGTCCAACTCTCACCGGGAACGACTTACTGCCGGCAATGCGGACCAAGCTCTGACACCAGCCATACAGGGATCTAAAGACTAATTTATACTTTTGTGTCAGGACGGACGCATGCAACGCCATTATCCGTCCTTTCAAGGGCTCTCCAACAGGTTCTCAAGGACGGATGGAGTCGAGCTCTCTTTTCTAAACACCCATCTGACGAGACGGAGAACACAAGCTCGTGATTGCTCAAGAGATACCTAGCGGCAGACACGAAGCAGTTTGAAGAATACCTCGTGGAAAAACTCTAAAAATATGAACGTTTTATTCCCCCGTGACTGGAGGAGTGAAAAGATAAAAGCGTTTTATTAGTGGACGGAAATGACAGGAAACGTGGGTTTTGAGGTGGCGAGTGCATGAAGAGGTGGAGGAGAATGAGGGACAAATTTGTCTGTGTTTAAAAGTCTCTTGAATACAAAAAACGCAATATAAACACAATAGTAAATGTTCTTCTTGGACCGGATACATAACAGGATGCCACAGAACAGCGCCACGCCCTCTGATGTCCTGGCGGGGAATTGCTTTGCAACACTCCCCAGGAGACAGAGAAGTCTGAAGGCAAAATGTCTCTGTCCGTGAGTGTGTGTCTCTCCCTCGTGGAGCTGACAAAGAAGTATAAATTAGGCTTAACAGTACGTATCAGAGGGCCTGGTACCCCATACTTCCGGAGTACCCTCCACAGGGCCCCCTGAGGGACGTGGTCGAACGCCTTCTCCAAATCCACAAAGCACATGTAGATTGGTTGGGCGAACTCCCTCGTACCCTCAAGAAACCACCTAAGGGTTTAGAGCTGCTCCAGTGTTCCACGGCCAGGACGAAAACCACATTACTCCTCCTGAATTTGAGATTTGACAATACGACGGACCTTCCTCTCCAGAATCCCTGAAAAGACCTTACCAGGGAGGCTCAGAAGTGTGAACCCTCTGTAGCTGGAATACAGCCTGTGTGTTGTGTGGATGTTTTTCATCCTGTCCCTGCAACCAAAAAACACCCCCACAGCATTATGCTGCCACCGTCATGCTTTCCTGTGGGGACTGTATTGAACAAGTGATGAGCAGTGCCTGGTTTTCTTTACACATACTGCTTAGAATTAAGGCCAAAATGTTCTATCTTGGTCTCATCAGACAAGAGAATCTTATTTCTCACCATCTCAGGGTCCTTCAGGGGTCTTTTAGCAAACTCCATGCAGGCTTTTATGTCTCTTGCACCGAGGAGAGGCTTCCGGCAAGCCACTCTGCCATAAAGCCCTGACTGGTGGAGGGCTGCAGTCATGGTTGACTTTCTGCAACTTTCTCCCATCTCCTGACTGCATCTCTGGAGCTCAGCCACTGTGATCTTTGGGTTCTTCTTTACCTCTCTCACAAAGCAATTCTCCCACAGTTTAGCATGGCGGCCTGCTCTAGGAAGGGTTCTGGCCCACTTATGGACTAACTATAAGAAATGTAGAATGCTAGGCTATAGGTTGCTTATGATGATGCTCTGAGTTTGATACTGAGGAAGCCTAGATGGATGAGTGCAAGTGAGATTTTGTAAATGCAAGGGTGAGCACCCTACAAGCTGCCTTAAAGAGCAAGTCACCCCCAAATAAACGTTTTTTTTGCTGATAAACTAAATAAACGAGTGTCTAATCGTGCTGTAGACACGTGTCGTCAATAATTTGGCACTTCAGTGCATCTTAGTTAAAATTTAAATATTCTGCCTAAAACTGGCAGTGTTGTGCCGTTGTCAGGTAAAAACTCTGCACTGTATTTTAATTTAAATCTGCCACCGCTATTGGCTAAGAGGTATGCTATGATGTAAAGTGGTACATTATGATGTCACAATGCTGTCGTGAGCCTGTGTGTGTGTGTATTTGTTAGCAGCTCCGCCCTCTCGGTCTGCCAGGCAACAGCATTTGTTGCATTTTTCAAACATGAAGTGGGAGTGGAGTTAGACTCTGGTAGGGGGTGACTTGCTCTTTAAATTTATACAATTCTAGAAATGTGATTGTTTTAAATCTGACCAATACCTGTGTCAGTGCAATGTGTTACCAGTGAAAGATGTGGAAACACTGGAATAACAGTCTTTTTCTTTTTTAGATTAGGGAGTTACAATAATTTATTTTTTATTTTCACGCTACTGTTATTGTCTCTTGTTTTTTTTTCATGATTATTTGTTTCTTGTGCTCTAGAGTGTCATATTGTGCTCATTTCATGTTATCTTATAATGTCTTTCTACTTCTGCGAATTGGGCTGAGAGTTTGCAATAAAGAATAGCATCGTGGACCGCATTTACCCCAATTAGTGGCAGGATAGCCCCAGAAAGATGTCACCCCCTCTGTTGTCCTGGAGGGGAATTGCTTAGCAACACTCCCCATGAAATAGAAAAGCCAAAAGGGAAAATGTGTGTGTGTGTGTGTGTGTGTGTGTGTGTGTGTGTGTGTGTGTGTGTGTGTGTGTGTGTGTGTGTGTGTGTGTGCGCGCG
>SSNQ01033892.1:0-10320 GCA_006942095.1 Nothobranchius kuhntae
GTACAGAACCAAATTATTTCATTAATTAGCTGCGCGTTCTCCTGTCCTCCGGGCCACACACACACACACACACACACACACACACACACACACACACACACACACACACACACACACACACACACACACACACACACACACACACACACGCACACACACATACACATACACATACACATACACGCACACACACACACACACACACACTCACTCACACGCACACACACATACACACACACATACACATACACATACACGCACACACACACACACACACACTCACTCACACGCACATACACATACACATACACAAACACGCACACACACACACACACACACACACACACACACACACACACACACACACACACACACACACACACACACACACACACACACACACACACACACACACACACACACGGGACTGTCTCAGCTGTTATTTTCGTTAAGGAGTGTGCACGTACAGCATGCGCGCCTCGTGCACGAGCCTCCTATTGAAGCTGTCGTTACGCTTTTGGCCTGAGGGGGCAATCACGAGCATAAAAATTCAAAACTCCGTAAAGTCCCTTTAAACAGCAATGCAAGTTTACGAAACACACAGACTGGATGTACAGACGATGCTAAAAGTGAATCACATTTTGTTCAAATAAAAACTATTTTGGCTGTAGAACAAAAAACAGACAAACTAGCAGCCATGCGAAACGTCCGAGCTTAACATTTAAACGAGCCCCCAAATATGTTGTAGTCTACATAGATGACTCAGCGGACATATGTCACAGAGGTCATGCAACATTTCAAAAAGATTTTAAGTGTGTAATCATCCATGCAGCTGGCCATCAGATTGTGGTGAGTTCTGTTAACAAACGGCAACAAAAGAAACTAAATCTAACGAGTGAAAGAAGTTTTAAAAAGTGAAAAAGTAAAACAGAGCTTCCAAATTTTAGATTTCGTTTCCCTGGATGGAACTTTAGCTGATGCCTGGATGTGTTTGTTTTGACATGATGACGGCGTTCTGACAGGTCAGGTCTTAAACTGTCAGACCTGACAGACGTTTATGCTGCTCGGTTTGATCCTGCTGAGGCGCTGCAGCGTTTGGTGCTGATTAAAGGGAGCTCCATCCTCCTCCAGCACTCACAGCTCAACTACAGCTGCCTGCATGTGTCCACCTCGGCACCGAGGTAGCACTGACATGTTTATTTGTTCAGGCTGTGGATTCAGTCCCAGAGGGGCAGTTTTGTTTTGACATTTCTTTTGAAGAAAGTTACCATAATTATGGACGTTACATGTTTTTTTTATCATGGATTGACAGCGAATGACTGCATCAATCAGCTGCTCTATCATATCATAAAGTTGCACCCAGTAACTAACAACAGATCCTGAAATGTATGCTCTTTATTTATATAACTGAAATGAGGAAGCTACAAATAAAACAGATTCACCGAGAAATGTTTTGATAAAATTCTAAAAAATAAATAACCGAAAACTTTGCAGCCATGCATACTAAATCAGAATATGATTTAGCATTTGATGTCACTATTTTATACTTATTTATTGTAAAGCTGGACTGATAGATTCATGTCAGGAGACCTCTGGTCTGGTGCTCACGAATACCAGAGATCTCTGTCTAGGCCACTGGTCATTATGGGTGTACATTTTGTGAGTGAAGATGAGTCATGTTGGATGTTCTATGACCCTCAGGGGCAGCCAGACCTTTCAGGGATCTTGAATGAGGGACTCTCTTTAACTTAGCTGTATATTTTTACTCATTTTCAGTCCCACACCAGGACGTTTTCTCAAGCATCTCTGTAACTGAAGGAATGTACAGTTTAACAGAAAACTTAGCAACAAACCAGTTCTTTGTTAGCATCACTAGCCTGTCAGAGTCACTGTTTTGTTTTGTTTTTTTATTGTCATAAGCTGAATCTATGAAAAATGCTAAAGATGACACAGTTTGACAGACATAAAGCAGGATTTTAGATCAGTAAGATGAATTTAAAAGTGCTGTCAGCTAAATCAGCTGAAGGGTGTTGGATCTCTCCATGGATTAGTTTCACTATTAAAGGCGATCAGATTCTGTTCATCTGCTTAATGGAGCTTTTAGGCTTTTGTGTTGCATTTGGTTTTAATTACTGACTCACACACAAAATGCTACTATTTTAAAGTATGGGGACAAAAACGTAGTGAGAAACCAACCAAAGTCCAAAAAGAATTCCTTAACAGCCTGTTCTGATTCAGACCACATTACTAGCTCTGCCAAAGAACAACTGTCATCCCTAAAGATGAAGTCCCAGTGTGGATCCGTCTCCCCTCCATCCTACCATCACTCAGGAACGAGACACAGAGATGCCCGAACCCATCCTGTTGAGGCAGAGTCTTTCTCTCGGCAGGAGAAGGAACTCCACCTTTTCACTGTCGACACCTCATGGCCTCAGACTTGGACCAGCTGACTCTCACTCATGATTATAATGTCTAAAGACTGTTCCATTATAACGAGAGCTATAATCAGTGAGTATAGTTAGAGGCTTTTGTCTGTTCGTTTGTTGTTTGTTTGACGATGTGACAGTCACGGTTTGGTAGTTCTGAGCACTGACTGCAGTGTTGGAGTCTCTGCCTTTTCCCTCGGTGACACCCGGAGACTTGCTCCACTCGCTGCTGAGATTTGATTATCAGTAAGCCGTCTGAATCGAGAATGTACTTGCCACAGCTTGCTTGACAAGCTCTGACCAGCACTCATCCACCAGGCCAGTGAATTATGAAAACCATTGATGGATGAAATATGAACATCAATCTTCCTCAGCTCCCGTCAGCTGAATAAATTACTTTTTAAGTCGGCTGCCATGTTTGCAGACATGTGCTTCAGACTCCTCATGGTTCCCTGCTTTCCTCTCTTAAACTTCAGTGGAGTAAAATAATCTGTGTGAAACCAAAAAGAGTTACAAGAGAAACTTGAGGATATTTTGTGACTATTATCTGGAATGATGGGAGTTTTGTCCTCCGAGTTCTTGAGGCATGAAGGCGTCGGGGAAACAGGTTGGTTGTTTAATGATCTGTCTGATTGTAAATCAATAATCTAAGATCCAGCACTCTAAAAACACCCTCAGTCTGACACCGCTCATGCTCCGTGGTGTTTCCTCTAACATCTTGCCGATGGCAAGTTCTGCACAAACCGAGGTTGTTTTTGTCTCCTTCACCCCAAGTGCACATAAATAAAACACTCCTACACCGCAGAAGCAAAACAAGCAGCAGTAGCATTCCACAGGTTTCCATTTAAACGTCTCGCCTTCCTTTTGCGTCCTGATTTCAAACACGGATCTCGATCACCACTCGAAGAAACATCTCGTAGGAAGCATGTGGACAAAATGTCTGGGACTTAAAAGCTGAGCAGCAGTCCTCCTGAATCCTCCGTGGATTGCTGGTCCTCACTCATGAATGTTTCATGAAATGAGCACAGCTTACAATGCAAATACACGTTCTGTCCACAGAAGCCGAGAGCTGGCACGGCGAGGGGCGCGTTCCAGTTTGGCGTTAAAACAGCAGGTTGAGAAGCCCACAGGTAGAAACGGGGTGTGTGCAGTCACACACACGTCACACAGAAAACACTGATTCCATCTATGGCTGCTAACGCTTTTAAAGATGAACTAAAATAAAAAAAAGGATGTAATCTACACAATTGTGTTTTCAGTATCTTAGAAAGCCGTGACTGTTGACAAATGAAGAAAACAAATACTAAGAAAATGCTAAAATTTTCATTTGGAATCTCACTGTTTTGGGAAGAATATTTGTGTCTTTTTACATCGATGGAATGACTCACCGAGCACCGCCAGAACCGAGGCAACTCTGTCGATCTTTAAGGAACCCTTGAAGACTCAGCTGTCCTTATCTGCACTTACCTTCTCTTACTGTTTGGCATCTCTTTGTGAGCTGACAGCGTTGGCACAATTTTAGAGGGAATCTAAAATCTAAAATCTGGAATCTATTGCTCAAAACTAGGATTAAAACATCCAGGATTAAATGAGCTGAACTCACTGAATCCAAAGCATGAGGAACCAATCCAGGATGTGCAGACATGGACTCATCGAGCCATTGAAACCAAGCCTGGAGACAAATAGACCCTGCCACCAATCACAGTTTCACTGACTCACCATGGACAGCAGAGAGGCTTACTTTTCTCCCCCGGATGATAAAATCCTCATGCTGGCATACGTTGTGGTTTATACCATCACCTTTTCCATTCCAGTTAAAGTATGCATAGGCCACAATTACAAACTCACCACTGCACTAAAGCATCACAATTATAATCCGGATAGTTCATTCACATCTCCTAAAACCCAGTTGTACTCTGATTATGAATACGTTGGATTTTTATTGAAATGGACTGCAGATATGAGTGAAAATATAAGTGCAACTCCATCAGACGTTAACCTATAACTCTTTGATAAATAGATGATCTCACTACTATGATGATGACTTTGTTCTTGAAGTCTGATGTTTTTTTCTCTGTAGCACTAATATTCCATACTTTCAACTATTTATGGGAAACTGCAAATTGTCCAGTGAGCTAAAACTATTGATCCAAAATGATTAAAAATAAGAATCACAAACATTTAAAAACTGACTAACTAGTCATATGTGGTGACAGTGTGTAGTGGGCAGTAGAATGACTATTGGTTTCTGCTAGTGGTGATCACTGACTGAGATGAGGGATGAAATTAAATAGATCCTGGGAATTAGCCTGGTCTAGAGCCGGCTGAGTTCACTAAATAATCTCCATCCTACTGCCCCCATCCCGTTTTGGGGAACTAGATCACAGATAATTTGAGTCAGAATAACCAAAATCCCCCAGCTTAATCTCTTATCCTAATTTCATACAATATGCACCTGGACTATTTTCATGAGCTCTGCATCCAATCACCCAAAAACGTTTACCCGGGACTTTATTGTTTCTACGTGAGGGCCCCGTGACTGAGGTTCCCTGCTGCCACAGCTCTGATGCCAGATCATCAACATTCTTCATGCCTGCTCTGGTTCCAATGCTTGTCCAACCAATATAACATTTTGTTGGAGCTTAAAATGTCCCAGGAGCCACGAGAAATGGCCGACTGAAACATGCATAATAAAACTCATTAGAAAAATAGGTGTTTTCCCCTCCCGCTTCAGTGTGTGTGTGTGTGTGTGTGTGTGTGTGTGTGTGTGTGTGTGTGTGTGTGTGTGTGTGTGAGTTGGGGTTATTGAAGAGAGACAGAAACTAAACTACAGTTTGGGTTTCTCAGTGAGTTTCTACCCAAGCCGTATATAACATTGATACATGGATATTTTTGCAAAAAGGCTTAAAAATTATTATTATTTGCACTACATATAAATTATTGGATATTTTTGCACCCCTGCAGAGGTTTTGTGTTCAATTTGTGATTGTGTATACTGTTTGTTTGTTCAATAAAGTTCTAAACAGGGAAAAAAAGCCAAGAATGAGTGTGTGGCACAGACAGGCTGCTTGTATACGGGTTGTAGAAGGGCGGCAGACCAACAGTGAAGAAAAGGACCAGACCACAAGCTGTGGATCTATCTGACATTCATGTCTTTTGGTGGGTGCTCCAAATGTTCCTGCATTCTTGAGCAGTTTGTATTTTTACACTGTATGAATGAGTTTTACTGAATGAGAGGAAAGTCACCAGGTAAGAGATTAAGCTGTTTCTTTATGCCTAGTCAAAAATTAAACCAAAGTAATCTTTGTTTTGATAAAATGTTTGAGATTCTAGAAGAACAGAGTGACAAAGAGCTGCCTTAGATGTTACACTGCAGTCTATTAACCTCATTATGATGAAAAAAGCCATTATAAGTTCTTGTCAGCCAGCAGTCTGGATAATCAAGAGCAAATTTACATTTTCAACACGGGCACGGTGTTGAGAGCCTCTGCTGCAATTCTCCCCTTCCAGACAACAGACACAGAGTGCATTAATGCATCAGTCAGCCTTGTCAAAGATGCTCTGGTTTCTGCAGCTCTGATGCTGTTTGGCATGTTGAGAGGATCGTAAAACCATTGAGGAATGACAAACCAGGACACGTCTCTGTCTGTGTGACCATTTAGCTTCTGAAAAAGCTGTGAAATCCTTTCAGTTAACTGGATTTCTGTACGTCCACGTTTAAAGGTTGAAGTTTATCTCTGGAGTATTCCTGACGCCAGATAGATGGGGTCACCCTGCCTTTAAAAAGCTGCTCCAACAGAAACAGATTCATTAGTCTGGGTGGCATTAGAGGAGGTGAAAATTAAATCGAGTGTTCGCAGCAGAAAAGGCTCCTCCTTTGGGGAGCATCAATACTCGTATTAAGTGAAAGCTGTCTTTTGTCCTTTTGATCTGTTTGTGTTCAGATGTAAATGAACTGCCAGCCGTGGATGCAAAAAAGGTCAAAGGGTGAAGAAACGTTAAGGTTACAAATACTTATTCCACTAATTCTAGTAAACAAGCTGAATGACTTATTTTGCTGACAAACGTGAGGCCATGTTCTCAACCAGAAACACTTGAATTCTGCCTCCAGATTGGGAGGGAGTCTTCTTTGTCAACGGTGGAGGAGTTCTGGAATGATGGCGTCTTGTCCCCGAGCGACCCCTCTCACTGAAATGAATCTGAGGTGGTTCTGATGTAGCCCGTTGTGTCCTTGGGCAAGACACTTAACCCTTGTGTGTGTGTGTGTGTGTGTGTGTGTGTGTGTGTGTGTGTGTGTGTGTGTGTGTGTGTGTGTGTGTGTGTGTGTGTGTGTGTGTGTGTTCAGCCCTTCAAGCGCTGCCTATTAGATTACATTAGATTATATATTTTACATAATTATATAATTTAAGTAGAAAAACGACTTTGATCCTCCACTGATGCAGCAGATCTTTGAGGAATATCCTGACCCTGTTACTGAATGAAAATATAAAACATTCATTTATTTCATATATCAAATGCCTTCAAGATGTATAAAATGTCCAAATCTAATCTTGAAGTCGCGTGGTTGAACTTCAACAGCATCAAACATTCAGGCAAATTCAGAGAAACTTAAACAAGTAACAAATAAAACTGTGTGTTTAGTTTCTGCACGTTTTCAGGCGATTCATGTTTATTTCAAATGTCAGCTGATTTTCTCACAATTACAATTAATTTCATTGTGGACTATTTCTATTTGTTGATCATTTAAACCATTTTACAAACTATTTGAGAAATGACATCCCCAGATGTAATTCTTTTATTATATCAGGTTAATTTAACTCACTAGACAGAATTACTTAAAATAACAAAACCCAAAACAGCCCAGAGCACCGTGCTCACCTGCAGTGAGAGCTCATTGTCTCCTGACTTTGACAGCATGGCTTCTTGCTCATTTCTGTCTGAGTGCAGAGGCAGTAAATACTGCAGCTCTCAGTGTGATCAATAATTCTTTCAGCCCCAGATTCCACACCGATAAGGCACTTTGATGTGGACTGAAGTGCGTGTGGGAGAGCTGCTATCCTGGGGGAGAAAATGCAAAGAAAAGAGGCTTCATTATTTCAGACAGCTGTCAGCGGGTCACATTCAATTAGCTCTAATACGTCTGTCAGTTTGGGAAACAAAGCAGCGGCGTGGAAAAAGCACACGGTGGAGAGATAAATATGAGCGGCTGTAATTTGGGGAGGATCCATCGGAGCAGGAGAGCATCATGGCGCCACAACAATCAGCTGAGGAACAGCACACATCTCTGATGCAACTCGCAAACACTGATTGGGTTTTAGAACGCCACCCTGCAACACGAGCCCCCAGCAGAACCTCTCAAAGCTCCGAGAAGTTTACAGATTATTTTGGAGCGCTGATGTGTGAAATCTTGTTTTATTTTTTATATTGTCAGAGTCTGTTGGCAAGAAGAAGCCTCTGTTTTCTGAGTGAATTTCACTAGACTGAATCATTTGATACAAAAAGTTCGGCGCAAAGTGGATGTAATGTCTGCTAATTAAGTTTGTGATGAATCGCTGCTCCAGTCAGCTCATTTAGCTTGAGTGTTGGAGTTTTTAAATGAGGCTGGTGTTCTGTCTGCTGGATTTATCAAACAAAAACCTGAAGCTACTTTAACTGAAACAGCCTCTTTCTTATGTGAATTAGCCTGTCAGTGTTTCCTGACATTTTATTTAGTCAACAAACAGCTGTTCCAGCCTCGGCGCGTCTAAACAAACTCCTTATCCTTCTTTTGGTAACGACCCCTCGGGGACTGCTGCTAAAGTGAATATGTGGCCGCCGTCACGGAGAACCCAAAGAGGGAATTCTTCAGTAAACCTGACTGAGTTGGTGCAACTGGAAATTAATAAATCATGCAGATGAAACACAGGGAACGTTTTGGATGCAACATTTCCACTGAAATTAATTAATTATCATTTCTAAAACACGTATACGGGGCTAATTAGTGTGTTTGAAGCAACCGTTATTCCTCAGATCTCACGGAGCAATTAGCTCTCCGGAATTTCGTAAGTTCTTCCTGTGTGAAAAATGCAAAGGTACATTTAATCAGAGCGAGTGCTTTATGTTAATGTCAGCTTTTTTAACCTTGAAGTGTTTTTGTTATAAATTACAAAAAGCATCAAAACATTTAAAACGCAGGGATCAGCAGGGAATGAAAACCAACAGAAAAAGGAAAAATATTGGACTCTGAAACGGTCACAGTCAAGCAGTCAGTGACCAATTCCTAAAGTTACATGGAAAAATGTGTGAAAAGTGATGAGATTTAGACAAGCTGAATTCCTAACGGAGAGCTGAGGCTCAAAAAAGCATGTGGAGAGGAAAGACTGGCCCATGGGGTCCAATCCCACAGAAGCGGCACTGCAGCACAAACCGCTGAAAAGGTTGAAAGAGTCGTAAAACTGGCCGCTGTCCACTGCAGACAAATGTGTGAGCTTTAAATTAAGAAAACATAAGCGTCCGGTGCATTTTGTAGGGTTATTGAGGAAAAAGATGACAAGGCATGGCGGTGGCAGCTAGCGTGAATGCCACCCTGAGCTAGGCCCTGATTTTCATGCTTTTATAGATAATCCATCATGAGTCCTCCAGCAGCAGACGAATACATGGCAGCAAAATGCTTTTACTGAAAGAACCAGGCACAGGGTCACACTGGCCATCTGCTCGTCATTCTGACTCAGATCTACCTTTTGCACTTTGCTTCAATAATATGCACAAAAAGAAAGAATTTGATTCAAATAAAAGTCTAACCCTAATAGAGCCCTGCACGGGCCTAAAATCTGAGCCTGTGTCCGGCCCGGCCCGAGGGGGTGGAGCCCCAGCCCGAACCGGCCCGAAAAGGTTTTCAGGATTCTCTGGCCCGAGCCCGAGCCCGATTTTTTTTTTAACCAGCTAAATGAAAACAAAGTGCGTCAATCCTGACCAATGTGTTAAAAGACGTGCAAGATCCGATCAATTTGTTTTTCCCTCGTTTACTGTCACGGAGATGACGGCGCACTGGCTCTGGTGTTAATCAAGTTAAATTTGATCTCTTTCCAACAATTTTCACAAGAAAACAGAACAGTCAAAAGCAGGGCTTGTGTTGACCGGATAGTTCCAGAATAGAAAGAATTACCCCGACGCATGCAGACGAACTGACGTTTTATTCGTTACACACATCGCAGATGTAGCTAAACCACCCAAGAAAAGATTCCCATCTGAACATCTGAGCTGCTCAGCGCATATGTGCACAGCGAGCTGAAGATGTGGAGAGGGGTTTGGAGCACATCGCAGAACCACAGCGCATGCGGGAAGATTCCTCCCACTGAAGCGTGTTTTCCAAACCCGGTCTCTCAGAGAGACTTGTCACTTAGAAAATGTTCTCTGATTATGAAACTTTGGCTGAATAGTGCTTGTTCCTGTCTCCAATGTGGCAACACATCCAGGAGGAGAATCCCAGAATCTCTTCAGCTCAGACAGCGCCTATGATTACGCACAAGCGTGACGCGTCAACCCGGTCTCACAGTAAGACTGGGTTGGACCTGTTCAGGTTTACAGACAATCTTTACATAGAATTGACTTACAGATATAAAATTAATGCAGTAAAATATAAAGCATTTTATTTAAATATCCATTCATTATTTTACAAGCACAGAGAGCCGCATCAGATGGATGGAAGAGCCGCGGGTTGTGACATGTTTTCTCCAGGACCAGAGAGGATGCAAACTCAATACATCTCTTTTATTGTGAGGTAATAATTTCTCCGAGTTTTGCGGTTGCGGGTGGGAGTAGACATGCACGCTGCAGGTGCGGGCGGGAGTGTAACACACACGTTGTAGTTGCAGGCGGTAATTGTCAGAAATTCAGCGGGAGCGGGATGAAGAAA
>SSNQ01033892.1:12929-28703 GCA_006942095.1 Nothobranchius kuhntae
GTGTGTGTGTGTGTGTGGAATGTTATTCAGAACCAGCGGATCCGGAGAAGCATTTAGTTCTGAGTGGGAGTGAATGTTTCACTCTAAGCTTTAGTAGGAGATTTATAACACACATGAAACGCCATCTGTCGGTCTACGTACCCCAGGGGAAGTCTCCGTTAGATCCAGAATGTCGAGGTCCTCTTGGACCCTCCTTGGAACCGAAGCCGGTAGAAAAGCAGCGGTGCCGACCAAACTAGTCTGGGAATGCTTCCAGGTCACGACAGGTTATCACTGGCGTCTCCGAGACCCTGAAGGGGTCGTGAGGTTCAGCTTTTATTGTGAAGGAACCGTTGCGGCCAGGTGTATCCAGCTTGTCGAGGTTCTTTATGGCTGAAGAGGAAGTCCGGATGGCCGGTCCGAGACTTCTCTAGAACACTTAGAACTAAAGAAAAGGTGGCGTGGGAGAGTTTTTATAATTGTCATATTTTGGTTTACTGGCGAATCAGAATTTGACATGCAAAAGAGGGTTTATACAAACACCACAGATAACCACGCCTAGCCCCAGAAACGAAGGTTCTGATTGGATCAGACAAAAGGAAATGTGTCATGTGACTTTAGCATTACGTGTCATCAGTGTCTAGTGCAAATGTCCAGGATTATAATAACTTGTAAAATACTACTGATCACAGGATTATAATTTCAAGTAATAAATTGTCATTTCACAGATTGATTGAACATTGGGCTCACATTGTTATTGGTAATAACAGAGTTGTTGATTATGTGTTTATCAATAGAGAGTTCTTCGTCTTCGCTGTAACAGCGGTCGAGCAGTTCAGATGAGCAGAGTGCATGAAAGACCTTGGCCACTATCTCATGTAGATTAGGCTGTCAGAAACTTTATGTCTCTGCTCGAGCAGACGCAGCAGATCATGACCTTTAGGTCAAAAACAGGACATTCAGGACGCTACACACACAATTGTCGTTGAATGACAATTTGCTCATGAAGGAAACAAAAGTAGGAGTCATGCTTTTTACTCGATAACAATTCTGCACACTCTAACATATTTTCAAGGACTTTTGTGGAAAATGTCACAACAAGCATGTGTTATTCTGTTGTGATCATCTTTGAAAAATGACACCTTCCTCTCAGGAGGCAAACATTAAAAACCCAGCATCATTAATTTCAGCCGATTCATCAGAACAGCTTCAAACGGCGACTCTTCTAAAAGACCAGTGGTTCTGTGTTTAATCCAAAGAACAACCATCTGTTCACACCTTCTGTTGGTGCCACTGGTTTTCTAAAACACGCAGGACTATTTTTACTTTTTGTTCAATTGCAGATTTCTGTCAACTTTCAGGGTGGACATTGAAAGACAGGACTAAACATTTGTTGTGTGAACCTGCTCTTGTTCAGCCAAAAATCCCACCGATGAGTCATGCTGAAACTCCGCTCTGTGACAAATGACAATTACGTTTGCTTTGTGAGTGATAAGTCAGACTTGGCTGCAAGGCTGCTCTTTGTCCCTGGTTCTGCTCATGACTATTATGGACTGAATGTCTATGTGCAGCCAGTGAATATAGCCTCTTCTGTTTAGAAGCCCTTTTGTTGACCTCATCTAACCAGGACCTCCAACAGGTGCTGGAGCAGTTTGCAGTCAAGCGTGTCACAGCTGGGATGAAGATCAACACCTTCAAGTCTAAGGACATGGTCCTGGACCAGAAAAAGGTGGGCTTCCAACTCCAGCTTCTGCAAATGGTGGAGACGTTCAAGTATTTCATGAGTGAGATTAGAATGTTGGCTACCAACTGAGAGGCATTGATAAAGGATCTGAGCGTGTAGGTGTAACGTACCAAAGGCCAAGTATTTACATCAAAAATGACCAGAAATTAATTTCCAGGGACGCATTACATCTGTCTGGCCTCCAAACAGGGCTGCACAGTGGCGCAGTGGTTAGAGCTGTTGCCTTGCAGCAAGAAGGTCCTGGGTTCGCTTCCCGGCCTGGGATCTTTCTGCATGGAGTTAGCATGTTCTCCCTGTGCATGCGTGGGTTCTCTCCGGGTCCTCCGGCTTCCTCCCACGTCCAAAAACACGACTGTTAGGTTGACTGGTCTGTCTAAATTGTCCTTAGGTGTGTGTGTGTGTGTGTGTGTGTGTGTGTGTGCATGATTGTCCTGTGTGTCTCTGTGTTGCCCTGCGATGGACTGGCTCTCTGTCCAGGGTGTACCCCGCCTGATTGTCCGTTGACCGCTGGAGATAGGCACCAGCCCCCCCGCGACCCTGCGTGGACAAAGCGGGTTCAGAAAATGGATGGATGAATGGATGGATGAATGGATGGATGGCCTCCAAACAAGAAAAGCAGTGATATGACATTGTAACCAAATAAGTTAGCCATAATATGTGCTTTTCCTGGATTCCCTTATCTTTGCAGGAAGACAAAAGTCTTATGCGGAAGATGAGACTTTCACTCTGAACACATTTAATTTCCCTGGCTGACATAAATTACTTATTGAAACTTTATAATTGCATAAGTGTCGTATAATCATGTCTTGTTTAAATCCAATGTTTAAGAATAATGTGTGCATTAATCAATGATGGGTTAAAATGAATATTTTTCCTGCAATGATTCATTTCAGTAGCCTGGCCTGCCAGACTCCTCCTCTGTTTAATTCTGCACAGAGAAAGGATCTGGGAGCTCTCCTATTCAAATAACCCCGCCCCCTGAGAATTCTAACCGAGCCAATCAGTGCTGAGTAGCGTACGTCACACACCATAATGCAGTTTGTCATAAACATGGCGACTGAACCGGAGTTTGCTGCAGTTCTTTCCTCTGTTCTAAATAACGTGAATGTCTTTAAAACCACAACAAGTAGAAGCGCTAAAAGAATTTCTTCTAAAAACATAAAAGATGTTTGTGCCGTTGCCAGACGCATTGTTTTTCTACTATCGCTAAAAAACTACTGCGTCGCGCGGTACAGTCGACATTTCCGTCTTTTTTCAGATTGGTTATTTTTGAGCCTCTCTGCTTGTGAGCTACCAGACTTTCTCTCCGTGCAGAATTACAGAGGATGAGTCTGACAGGCCAGGCTACCGTTTCAGATCTTATATTACACCACATAAGTGTTTGTCGATTTAACAACTTCATCTCAGTATATTCACACCTCGTAATAATTGTTGAATTCGTGTTTTAACAATCACTTCACATAAATGTGTAAAAGCATTTTCACAGCACACTAAGATTTTACCTCTCTGAATGTCTGAGTGAAGGAGTGACTTTCTGAGGACTTTGACGCCCTTTTAAATGTGTCAAATTCTGATTTGTCTAGAATTTGTAAACATCAGTTAATAAGTACAGGAATCACTTCCTGGTCTGGTTTGTTCTCCCCCTGCCTCCTGGTTCAGCCGACCGGTGAGCAAGCTTTTGGAACCATCTTCTCTTTTGACCCACAGGTCAAAGCCTCTCTGCAACACTTGTGAGAGATTACAGACATTACACCCTCAGACACAAAATAGGCACAGCTTCCTGCCATCACCTGAAGATGAACCAGACTAGACGGGCCAAGCTCAGAACTGGCTATGAGTTCCAGTGCAAGAGGTCCACGCCATCGACAGTGTCCATCGCGACCTCTTGACCCCCTGGATTGCATGGGGATCTTCACACCAGGGTGGTAGACCGGCACAAATTGCGTCGGATGGTTTTATAAAAATGATCTAGCTCATCAAACCAAACAGCCAAACTGATTTTACAACCCAGATGCCACAAGCTCAATCTCAGATAGTCACAAGGTTCTGCTGAATCATCTAGCTTCCATTCCCATTCATCATCTGTTATCTGTACAACCATCATCTCATTCATACTTGGTCATGTGCAATCATTTAGTATAGAAAATAGAATTCAAATCTTTTTTATAAATTATATTCTCGACTCTGTCTGGATTAATGTAAAGTGTGTGTTCCCTAAAGAGCCAAAGAAACTAAAGTCTTCTGATTGAACATTCAAACACCAATCAGACTGATGAATCATATTTATATTATCACCATTTTGAATGCTTTTTCTTCCCCTTTTTCATTTATTTATTTTTGCTAACTGTTATTTTTAAACTATCAATACAATTAATCGTAATGTGAGAGAGCTCATCCCAGTTGGACCTGGGGAATACCGTCCTGTTGGACCACCTGTTCACAAAATATCAATTCCCTGTTTCAGATGCCTGCAGTTGTTCAAGAAATTGACCAAATATCCTCTGAAGTGTTTTGTACAAAATAAATGGAATTAAAGACATCTCGGGACATTGTCTTTAAAAATCAATCAACCAGACGGGAACGAACCACAACAAGACAAATGAGACTCAATTAAACCAAAGCCTATTGAAGGAGCTCCCTCTTATTTATGGACACACGGAGTCCTGCCAAGTCAGCAATTTGCAGAGTTCCTGCTGGGTTACAGTTTGTTTTTAATGACTTCCTTTTATTTGTCAGAGATCTGAATGTCATCGACTTTTTCTAACAGAAGAAGAAAAAACCACTAATGTGGATAGCAGAAATGTTTGAAACAGTCTCTCTGCTGCCCTCAGTTGAATGTGTGGCTATTCAACCTATGCAGCGTCAGAGGCAGAGCTGGCCTAAATGGCGCCCTGTGCGAGATCCCCCCAGTGAGCCCCCCCCAACACACACACACAAGAAAAAAAATTACACCTACAACTTTGTTTCAAATGGCGTGGAGTGTATTATATATAACAACGTTTGCTAACTGAATACAACATCCAGCTCCTGGCCACCTTCTCACCACTTGTCAAAGTTCTACTGAAATAGTGATGATGACAACACCTGCCATCGCCTTCATTCCTGGGAAATATGAAAGTAGTTGGCACCTTAGTAGGTCCTCTTCGAACTAGCTCTGTGCGTATGATGTCGGTAATTGGTGATGACCACTTGGCTGGGTCTGAAGAAAGAGGCTCATCATCACCTTCAATGGGACTCATTGGTTGATCGTTCAGGCTTCTCTATTGACAGAAAACAGAAGCATAACTCAACACATTGCTATGTGGACCATTTCACATATTCTATTAAAATACAATATGTGACATTCAAATTTCCCTAATGTTTGCAGGACACAAACACACACACACACACACACACACACACACACACACACACACACACACACACACACACACACACACACACACACACACACACACACACACACACACACACTTGTGTAAAACTTACCTGACGTATCTTGTTGGGGAGATGTGGCAGCTGGCTGTCCCTCATTAAGTTCACATAATGGAAAATGGAAGCATAACTCAACCTGTATCCCTCCACCATCATTCTCCGAGATCCCTCCGCCCCCACCTGGTGAAGGGCGCTATAGAGCGCACTGTCCCACCCTGCTCCTGCATCCACAGAGGCGCGGCAGACACAAGGGGGCGCAATAAAATCACAATATAAATGGAAACAATGACATTGTTGTGCTTTTATTACAGAAATATTATTATTATCATCACTATTATTATTAAGAGCATGCGATTTCTATGTTTTGTTTAAGTATTGGTTGATGCTGAAAAAAATTTTTTTTTTAGAAAAAAAAAAATAAAGNTATATATAACAACGTTTGCTAACTGAATACAACATCCAGCTCCTGGCCACCTTCTCACCACTTGTCAAAGTTCTACTGAAATAGTGATGATGACACCTGCCATCGCCTTCATTCCTGGGAAATATGAAAGTAGTTGGCACCTTGGTAGGTCCTCTTCGAACTAGCTCTGTGCGTATGATGTCGGTAATTGGTGATGACCACTTGGCTGGGTCTGAAGAAAGAGGCTCATCATCACCTTCAATGGGACTCATTGGTTGATCGTTCAGGCTTCTCTATTGACAGAAAACAGAAGCATAACTCAACACATTGCTATGTGGACCATTTCACATATTCTATTAAAATACAATATGTGACATTCAAATTTCTCTAATGTTTGCAGGACACAAACACACACACACACACACACACACACACACACACACACACATACACTTGTGTAAAACTTACCTGACGTATCTTGTTGGGGAGATGTGGCAGCTGGCTGTCCCTCATCAAGTTCACATATACTGGTAGGTCTCTCTATTAACAGAAAATGGAAGCATAACTCAACCTGTATCCCTCCACCATCATTCTCCGAGATCCCTCCGCCCCCACCTGGTGAAGGGCGCTATAGAGCGCACTGTCCCACCCTGCTCCTGCATCCACAGAGGCGCGGCAGACACAAGGGGGCGCAATAAAATCACAATATAAATGGAAACAATGACATTGTTGTGCTTTTATTACAGAAATATTATTATTATCATCACTATTATTATTAAGAACATGCGATTTCTATGTTTTGTTTATGTATTGGTTGATGCTGAAAAAAAAAATTTTTTTTAGAAAAAAAAAAATAAAGGAAATTAAATGCCGACCCCTGCAGACTGCCGCCCTGTTCGGCCGCACATGTTGCACATATCAAGCTCCGCCCCTGGAGGAGGTGGTTCCAGAAACGACAGTACACATCTTTGTCTTTGTGTCTTTACTGAAGACCGTTTGTCCTCTTTTAACTTGTAAAAAGATTATGGCTCAACAAACTCCCCAACGACTGAAACTTGGCTCAGAGGAGTGAAGCGTGTTGTCTCCTTCAACCATTTTCTCACAGTGCCTGCCCCAACTTTGCCTGCTGCTTACATCACACCACCACCGGGGGCAGTATTGCACTCAGGAAAATAACTGAAGAAGTAGTCACAAAACTCAAAGGGTACTACTGGCCCCCTAGTGGCGAACTGAGAGATGCACCAGTAAACAGAAAACTACCAACAGAGGGCTCCCCGCCTGACATCCGTGGAATGTCATCCCCAACTAACTTGTAAAAACAAAATACAAAAAAACAAAGTTTATGCAATTAAGTACAATCCTTAGATACTATTAACACACCTCACTAGTAGGCCTCATGTAGTGCCTGTGTTCACCCTTGCGGAAAATCTTCACCTCTATTTTCCTTCCAAGCCCATCCTCACCGGGGTAAATGTTGGTGATGAGTCCAAGGGGTCAGTTGTTCCTATGTTCGAGTGACTCATTTAGAAGAACATCTCCTGTTTGTAGGTTAGACTTTACAGTTTTCCATTTGTGGCGGTCTTGAAGTCCTGAGATGTATTCCTTTATCCATCGTCCACAGAAGACATCTGCGAGATATTTTACCCGCCTCCATTGAGCTTTGAACAAATCACTCTTTTAAAACTGATCTGGTGGGACTGGTGGAGGTGCATCCTTTTGCTTGAGCAGCATGGCAGGAGAGAGAATGACTGGGTTTTCTGGATCTGCAGAAACTGCTGTTAACAGACAAGCATTCACTATTGCAGTGACTTCAGCCATTAATGTGACCAGTATATCATGGGTGAGTTTTGCATACTTGTGCTCTAGAAGCATTGCATCAAGCATTTTACGCTTGACCCCAATCATGCGCTCCCAGGAGCCAGCCATGTGCGATGCATGTGGGGGATTGAAAAGCCACTTGCAGCCAGAGTCTTCAAGAAAGCTGTGTAGTTTGCTGTTGTAGCAGCCCTTTTTGTCTATTTGCAACTCTTTGCAGGCAATGACAAAATTTGTTCCACAATCGGACTTGAGAAGCTTGACTGCACCTCTGATGGCGAAAAAGTGACACAAGGCATTAATGAATGACAATGTGTCCATTGATTCTATGACTTAAATGTGAATGGCATGTGTGCTCATGCACGTGAATATGACTGCCCATCGCTTTGCATCCGCGCGACCGCCATGTGTTTTGCTGACAGTGACAGGCCAGGGACCGAACACATCAAGTCCTACATGTGTAAAAGGAGGTTCAGTGGACAGTCTGTCCTCTGGTAGCTCAGCCATGATCTGTTCCTGCCATCTGCCTTTTAGTTTTTCACATGTGATGAAGTTGAATATAACGTAGCTTATTGCTCTTTTTCCTCCCACAATCCAAAAGCCTGCACCTCTGACTGCCCCTTCAGTTAAATGCCTGCCCTGATGGCATACTTTCACATGGAAGTGTCTTATAATAAGCTGGGCAAGGTGGTGTTTTGCAGAGATGAGGATAGGATTTGTTTAATCTGAAGTCAACTGTGCTCTTCTGAGTCTCCCACCCGCTCTGAGGATACCATCTGTGTCCAGAAATGGCTTCAGTTTGCTAAGTGGGCTTCACCTCTTGAGGGATGTTCCCCTTTCGAGCTGTCTTTTGTCTTCTGCGTAGACTTCTCTTTGGACAGTGCGAATTATAGTGGCCTTAGCTTGATTAAGCTGCTTTTCAGTTAAATGCTCACAACATCTGTGCCAGCCCTGACAGGAGCCTTCTGTGTTCTGCTTAAAGGACTGGGGAATGAGTTGGAGTTTTGATATAGCTTTTAGTTGTACATTCCAACTTGAAAACCTTTCAAATCGGACACTACTGAGAACAACCTTGAAGAGAGTGGTAACACAAGTAGTTACCTCGTGACACAGTTCGTTGTCAGTCTCGGGGTCTACAAGATCAAAAGACACTGCCTGAGACTGACACATTCCTGTGGTAAGGAAAGCGGGTCCACTGAGCCATGTGGAGGTAGAAGCTGCTCAGCTGGTAGTGTGCGTGTGGCGTGATCAGCAGGATTTAAGTGAGTGGGCACATAATGCCACCGGTGGGCTTTTGTAGATTGCCTAATATGTTCCACCCTGTTGTGCACATAGGTGTAAAAGTGCCTCTTTGTGTTGAAAATGTAACCGAGGACTACTTTGGAATCTGAGTAAAAGCACACCTGGTCAGCTGTGATGTCCAGCTCCTCCATGACTAACTCAGCTACTTCAACAGCCAGAACCTCCGCGCAGAGCTCCAGTCTGGGTATAGTGATGTCTGGTCTTGGGGCAAGCCGCGCCTTGCCGAGAAGGAAGCCCACATCACCGTGTCCATCTCTGTCCGTGAATTTAATGTAGGCGATGGCGCCAACTGCCTTAGTTGCCTCACAGAAAATTAGTTGCCGCTGCAGACAAGGGTATTGAGGTGAACATTCTGGGGATTTCCAGTTGTTGGAGATGTTTGAGGGAATCTTTCCAATGTTGCCACCATTGTAGTTTTTCTTTAGGGAGTTCGGTGTCCCATTCACCAATGTCAGTGGAAATTTCCCTGAGTATGACCCTGCCCTCTACAATGACGGGGTAGCAAAGCCATGCGGGTTGTACACACTATTAATGACTGATAGTACTCCACTTTTGGTGAAAGGCTTCTCACTGACTGTTATCTGAAACTTGAACAGGTCTGTGGACAGGTCTCAGCCCAAGCCCAAGCTTCGCTGCATGGGTGGGGTAGTCTGCCCAAGGTCAAGGCCCTGCACGCCAGCGGCGTCCTCACTTGGAAACGCATTCGTGATGGTAGGACAGTTGGATGAGATTTTGTGCAGGCGTATGTTACACTGGGCCAGCATTTTCTGAGCCCTACAAAGAATGTCGATGGCTTCATCTGTGGAAGGAAATGATTTTAGTCCATCGTTCACATAAAAGTGACGTTCAATGAACTCTCTTGCACCGCTGCCGTGTTCTTTTTCTCCCTCCATCGCTGTCTGTTTCAGCCCATAAATAGCCACGGATGGGGATGGGCAGTTCCCAAAAACATGGACTCTCATCCTGAATTCTTGCACTATCCATCCAGATCATGGTTTTTAAACCACAAGAAACAAAGGTAGTTGTGGTGGTCCTCTCTGACAACAAAGTAGTAAAACATTTGCTCCACGTCAGCCATGACTGCGTATGGGTCAGACCTGAAACGCATCAGAACTCCTACAAGAGTGTTTTTGAGATCTGGCCCTTTCAGTAGTGTGTCATTGAGAGAAACATTATTGCGTTGTGCACTTGAATCAAAAACCACCCTAATTTTCCCTGGCTTTTGAGGATGGTAAATGCCAAAACTAGGGTGATACCAGCATTCTTGTTCTGGAGTGAGAGCAGGAGCTGGTTCAGTGTGACTACTGAAAGTTTTGTTCAAAAAGTCAATGTAATGCTCCTTCATTTCTGGTTTCCTTTTCAGCGCTTTGCGGAGCGACAGTAAGCGACTGAGGGCTTGGTCCCTATTGTTGGGTAAACGCTGTCCGGGGGAGCGGAACGGGAGCGGAGCCACCCAATCATTTTCCTCATCTTTGGCCAAGTTTCTGTGCATGATATCCAAGAACAAAACATCTTCTACTGAAAGAGCCGCTTTGTCGTTGTATACTGTTTGCTGGAAAATGTGTCTTCCTAATTCCCCTTGAGTCTTTACACATGTTGGACATCTTTCCATGTATTTCTCTTTGATATAGATGTTGTTTTCACATGGGCTTAGTAAGGTAGGACGCTCATTATCAAGAATCTCTGTCTTATAAGAGTTCACTGTGGGTTTGTGGGCACCCGAGAGGCAGACATCACCAATAACCACCCATCCCAGATTGAGGCGTTGGGCATACGGTGCACTGTTTGGGCCGTTTACCTGACAGCGGTCCGTGTGAGCTTGAATGATGTCCCGTCCCAAAAGGAGGAGAATGTCTGCGGCTGGGTCCAGAGGAGGGATCTGCGAAGTGAGTACCTGTAGATGAGGGTGAGCCGACAGCCTCAGGGGTAGGTATCTCACCTCTATTATCTATAATTTGATCACACTCTGTCAGTGTGGGCAGCAACATGGACACTTTCCCATTTACATTCTGAATAACAAAATCAGTAGCTCTGCATCCTCCCGCCTCTGATAAACCTGCACATGTTTTCATGGTGTATGGGAGTATGGTGCCTTTAACATTAAACACGTCAATAAAGCAGACCTGGCTATGGATGAGTTGCTTTGATCATCCAACATGGCGTTCATCCTCCTTTTCCCTTTAGGGTTTGTGCGGGGATACACGTCAACCAAACAAATCTTAGAGCAGGATTTACGTTTGAGGCCTGAGCCACACACCTCTGTGCAACTGGTTGTGGTTACAGGGATTGAACGATCAGGCTCCCGCCGTGGCTTTGAGGCAGGAGGTTAGAGTCGTTGGTTGCCCACGGAAGTGGACCAGCATGCATTGCAGACACGTGAGCATCACTATTACATTCTGAGCATTGTATGATGGCTTTGCAGTCCTTAGCTCTGTGACCTGTGGAACAACAACACTTATAACAAAAAGCATGTTCTTTGAGGATGCTTTTCCTTTCATCTAGTGTTTTTGCCCTAAATCCCCTGCATTTTGTGAGTGAATGAGGCTTGTGGTGAATAGGACATTGTTTGTCTGGACTAAGAACAGACGTCTGAGCTGTGATGTTTGTTTGACTGTTCTGTTCACTGCAACTGGAAGTCTGTATTTAACTGGTTTCTCCAGTAGCTTATCAACTTTTGGAGATACCATGTTTGAACTTTACAACATGAAGCTTGGATCTGTTTTCATTTCAGCATCATCATTTATAAACTGAACAAAATATGAGAAAGGTGGGTAAACTGCACCATTGTCCCTTTTGTACCTTGTCCCCTGTTTCACCCATGACTCCTGGAGTCCGTAGGGGAGTTTTTCAACGATTGGATTTATCCCCCTTGGGGTGTCCAGAAAGCTAAGACCTGGCAGATAAATCTAACTCCAGCAGGAGATCTGCAAGCTCTTGCAATAAGTGAGTGTCCAAATTAGATATTTTTGGAAACGATTGTAATCTATGAAAAAGTGATGCTTCAACTACCTCTGGAGAACCAAAACTTTTGTCTAGACGTTGCCACAAACGATTGAGACCTGCTTGTGGGTTGTTCACATGGACCGCCCTGACCCACAGAGCGTGTTGGAGCGATTCACCGCTGAGCCACTTGGTGAGGAGATCGAGCTCTTCGCTGGACTTGAGGTTGAGGCCTTCTATGGCGTTGTAGAAGATAGACTTCCAGGGCAGGTAAGACTCAGGACGGTTGTCGAAAACCTTGAATCCTGCTATTAGCAGATCACAACGTGCTAGATAGGCTGTAAAATCTGACAGTTCAGTCTGTGGAGCCGCTGAAGGTTTAGGTTGGGTTGAAATATCAGTTTTTCTGTGTGTAGGAGGTCTCTTTGATTGCTTCTGATCTACAAAATCAGTGAGATGATCACCTGGAGGGGAGCCAACTCGTGTTGCACTCTGCTGTAGATGCTGAGTCGTCATTACTGACCAGCTGTCCTGTGTTGGGCTTTCTGTCTTCATTAACTTCCAAGCTGACGTTTGCAAAGTGAGCGTTCACATAATCTTGAGCGCGTTTGATGGAAGGAGGTGTTTTAGAAGAAATTCCTTGTTCTGTGAGGTCAACGGCGTAGTGCTCCTCATCAGCCGCCACTTCCAGGACATGAGCTGCGGCGAGAGCTGCTTCAGCCTCGCCCTCTATCTTTAGAGCGTTTAGTGTTGTCTCGATGTGTGGTTTCTCAACCTCCATGTCGATCTGGCCTTTGGTGTACTGTGCACTGGCTCGGGCTGCAGCTTGACTGGTGGATGAACAGCGTGAAGAGCGTGACGAGCGTGAGAGGCACTCTGATCGGACCACCATCTGGGAGAGCGGTGGTGAAGCTTCATGCTGTGACATCTTGGGTGCTTGTTTGGTAGGTAATCTTTTTACTCTGCTGCCCTCAGTTGAATGTGTGGCTATTCAACCTATGCAGTGAGCTAAACATAAGAGGAGGTGGTTCCAGAAACGACAGTACACATCTTTGTCTTTGTGTCTTTACTGAAGACAGTTTTTCCTCTTTTAACTTGTAAAAAGATTATGGCTCAACAAACTCCCCAACGACGGAAACTTGGCTCAGAGGAGTGAAGCGTGTTGTCTCCAACCATTTTCTCACACTGCCTGCCCCAACTTTGCCTGCTGCTTACATCACATCGCCACCGGGGGCAGTATTGCACTCAGGAAAATAACTGAAGAAGTAGTCACAAAACTCAAAGGGTACTACTGGCCCCCTAGTGGCGAACTGAGAGATGCACCAGTAAACAGAAATCTAATGGAGTACAAACAGAGGGGCAGAATAGTCTCAGACCAAGTTTTTGTTTTCATGTGTGTTTCTTTCAGTTGTCTTTTGTTTGTTTCATATAAAAATTACAAAAATCATCTTTGTCACATTCCTGAGAGTCAGGTAGTGACATCACAAATCCTGCAGGCTTTGACTTTCAATGTTGGGACTGTTTCTCCTTTTGCTGTTTTTGTTTTCGTGCAGTCTTTAGCCCGACATATGAAACAAACACACTTTAGAAAGTGTTTCTGGTTTAGAATGAGATAAAAAAACACACCTGAATGCTTAAAATGATATGAATGGACATAAATACCACTGAAGTTACAGGAATATAGGGGTGTAGACAACATGCATTTCAATCACACACACAACAGGTCATTTTTAGTCTCAAGATATCCAAAAATAGATTTTCCAATAAATGTCTTCTGCTCTGATGGATTCACCTTCACAAAATAATGAACTCATCTCATGAAATGCTAAGTCATTCATTTCCTCCCCAAAGTTATTGTGTTGTTATTAAATAGACTCGGGCTTGCTGATCAGAGTTCTCGTGGTTCCTTTCAAAATCAATGACCTGAATCCGGTTTGACTCTGCTGCTCCACAATGCTCTGGCTCTAAAAAGACCCGACTGGTGCCGAACAAACAAGAACTTAATCCTGGTATGTCCAGATTATGATGCACCTTTAAAAATAAATGTACCTTTACATAAACGAGAACAATAACTTCCACGGGGATAATTGCACAGCAGAATCACTCTGTAAGGTGCTTATTATCTTCTTGTGATTAAACAGAAACCAATAGCCCGCTATGAGGCCAGCAACAGCACTTCCTCTAATAACGTTACCAGTTCAACCAGAACAAAACAAGCCATTCTTAACAGCAGTGCTTAGTTTTAACAGCATTTTGTGAAGAAAAATAACTGTTTTTGTTTCATTTTATTCAACTAGACATTTTAGCTTTTCACAGTCAGTACTGACGTGAACAGAGATTAAAAAAAAAAATCATTTTCAGGATTTTTTTACATTTGGGTTTGATTTCTGTGTCTCTAAGTGTCCCAGGCCCCTGCCTGCTAATGCAGAGAGACTTTATGTACAGAAACTAAATTAATAACTCTGTATCTGAGGTAGTTCATCAGAACCTGCAGAGGTTCCCTCCCATTTCTTTTAACCAATTGCTCCAACGGCCTTCTTCTCCTGATTTGTATTCAGCAGCTGTGATGTCCAGAGCTTTTATTTCATGTTGGTTCTACCGTGCACCTTCGATTTAAAGGACTTTCAGTCTCTTTGTTCTGGGCTGTGATCCAGGCCAGAAGCTCAGAGAATGATGCATTGAGCTGGTTCATCAATGCGGTGTGTTGCCCAGGTAGCAACATCGGCATTCATATTTCTGCCCTGCCACCTCTGTGCTGACCTGTCAGAGGTCGCCCTACAAGGTCGCCCTAAGGCACCAGTTCTGTCAAACCACCTTGTTTCCTCCATAAAGGCTCCCGTATCATCCACAGGAATATCGTACATCAGACTGGGCCTTCCTGCCAGATTCGCACACTTGAATAAATTGATTTTCTTGAATTGATGTCAAAAAGCATCCGGAAGCTTCATTTGTTCAAATGGACACGATGTCTGAAATGCACCCACATTTGTAATCTAGCAGAATATCAGAGTTTTATTTTTTTGTTAAATAATGGGGCCGGGGTTAGAGGTGGACCGTTTTGTAGATTGAAATTAATAAGCAGCAGTGCAGAGACTCTCTGCATGCTGCTTTTTGTTTCTATTATTGCAGCTGTTGTGGCATCTAGACAGCTAATCCTGCTGTTTTTATTGCTGCATTGTTCATTATCCGTGTAAAAGTATAAAAGCATCATATATTGTATGAAAATTGGTTTAAAGATAATTCAGCTTGCACCAACAACCGTCAAAGATCGTGTTCTTTAGAAGGTTTAAGGAAGGCAGGAGCTCTGAACTGTTTATTAAACCTAGCAAGTTATATTAAAGGAGACATAACATGAAAAACCCACTTTTTTATCCATTAACACAGTGTGTTTCACATTTTAAGTGTCTAAGTGAGCAAAAAGGCTTATATTATTCACTGGAGTTGCTATTTAGATATTTAATAATTAAGTTTTGGGCATATTTGTCCACCCGTTCAGTTTTTACATTATCCATTACGTCAGTAATTAATTTAGTCAGGATAACTACCAAATATGGTAATGGCCCTCGCTAAACACAGAGCCAATCCGCCATTTTTTCTTCTCGCTAAGATTTTTTGTAGTCCTATTGGAAAAATGCAGAATGTCTGGTTATTTTAGCCACACACAGCTCAAAACTGTTCCTCGTTTTAAGGAAGGGTGGTGTGGCAGTATTTAAACCCAGGAGCTGATGACACTACTGCTAAAAAAACACAGAAGAAAAAGTAGTGTGTTTGTGTTTGTGTGTGTGTGTGTGTGTGTGTGTGCGCGCGCGCGTGCGCGTGGTTCGTTCGTTCCTGTCTCCAGGCTAGTAAGTACTGAGGGCTTCATCTATCTAAAAGGAGTCATTTGCATCTGAATGTGGCAGCACCGGGACACAGCAGCAGAGCGGTAAGCTTCATATCACTCTAAAATGTCGACAAACTTTACTTTAGATTTACGGGCATTAGCAGCACTAAAGCGTTAGCATCCGGCTTGCTATCGCTAGCACAGTATGCTAGTAAAGTTAGCACCCAGATCAATGTGGATTTGGCTGATTTTCGTGGAATAAAACGTGATTTCTGATCAACGCCTTCTTTTACACCAGATGATAACCTCCCACTGATTGTAGCAGCAGAGAGC
>SSNQ01033892.1:28971-55726 GCA_006942095.1 Nothobranchius kuhntae
TGTGTGTGTGTGTGTGTGTGTGTGTGCGCGCGCGCGCGCACGTGCCTGCTAGCTGGTCCCTCCGTCGGCAGTGACGGGTGTGTGTGTGTGACTACAGACAAATGCATGAGAGAGTTAGCAGCCTTGAAACAGCTTGATGAACTACCCTCCCCACATGTTTTAAAAATGCTAATATGCTATGCTAAATCTGCTATGCTAAATAATGATTTCTCTATAGAACTACAAAGTCCGACTGGGGGAGGAGAGTACAGGTCTGCACTATGGAGGGGGGCGGAGTTTACAGCTCCTCCTCCAGTTTAAAGAGACAGTACCCAAAAACGGCTCGTTCTCAAGACTCTCCTCAGAACAGGGGTAGATGAGGGTCTGTAGAGCAACAATAATGAGGAAATCAGACCAAAGAACTGCAGTTCCACTGTATTTAGACCCCAACTGAAGGATTTAGATGTAAAAAGGAATAACTTAAAAGCATGTTATGTCTCCTTTAACTGATGATATATATGTATATATATATATATATATATATATATATATATATATATATATATATATATATATATATATATATATATATATATATATATATATTACATGTTGTGATGTGGGCTTCCTTGTGACATGAAAAAATGTGCAAAGATGTTTGTTTTAGAGACAGAATTTAAAAAATGAATTTCTGGGTAAAATAAACAAGTATAAACACAAATAAGTAATTAAGAATTTTTATAGATTTGAAGCAGCCAACAACAACAAAAGCTTTTTGTTTCCTTCTATGGGAGCCCATTTACTGATTTCTAACTTTCACCATTCATAAACGTTCTGCACATTTACTTCTTCACTAGTTGCCAGTCAAGACAGTCTGATTCTTCTCATTTTGCCAGAAGTTGTGCTCCCAGAGATTTTTGACCCTAAAGGCCATCTG
This sequence comes from Nothobranchius kuhntae, assembly GCA_006942095.1. NCBI lineage: Eukaryota > Metazoa > Chordata > Actinopteri > Cyprinodontiformes > Nothobranchiidae > Nothobranchius > Nothobranchius kuhntae. The sequence goes on from SSNQ01033892.1 coordinate 29,888, forward strand.
TTGGTACGGTCTTACTTGAACACCAAAATAAATATACCATATATACCAAACATACCATACACACATATACATATATACATATATATACGTATACATACATATATATATATATATAAATATACCGTAAATCCTCTAATACAGGCCCGGGCCTGTATTTGACTCAAGCTCATCAAGCTCCAGGCCTTTATTGGAAGGAGGGCCAGTATTAGAGGCAGGCCTCTATTTCTATTTGAGCAAAATGAACTAATGGTTCGCTGGAGTCTTTGACAATTAAAATTGCGCCCACATTTTCAAAGTTAAACATTTCTTTTAACAACGGTAGTTTCTGCCTCAGCCCTCTCACCCCTCCCCCTGCGCAGCGGCCGCAAACTCACTGATGCGCCTGCAGCCTCTCGGAGTTCCTGCTGCTCTAAACATTAAAATAATTATTTCATTTTCTGTTCCTCACTTCTGATTACCTTCAGTGGTGTCTGTTTGTTGCAACCAGCAGGTACAAAAACTAACTTGTTTTTATTTGACTATTTTTCTGTCCTGTCTGTTTATTATCTTCCTGCATCTCCTCTCAATCCTAAAGAGAAACTGCTACCTGGGTTCATATATATTCACCTCATGAGTTTCCTTTGAACTGCAGTTCTAAAAGATCTACTGACCGCAAAAACAGCGGAGCGCTTGCTGTTTGGCGGCCGTATCAGTGATCAGTGCGTCGGAGGACAAGGTGATGCCCACAGCGCCCCGCTCCACAGCATGCAGCGAAACGCATCAGGCGCAAATAAAAGACAGAAAACATTCAAGGAAATGAACTGACATGAACGATCGCGTGTTAAATTAGTTTTTGAGGTGGCGACACCTGATTGTTACTGTGGCCGTGCTCAGGAGGCAGATCTACCGACCGCAAAAACAGCTGAGCACTCCCTGCTTGCCGGCCGCATCATGGATCTGTGAGTCGGAGGACAAGTTGATGCGCCCCGCTCCACAGCAGCGAAACGCATCAGGCGCAAATAAAAGACAGAAAACATTAAAGGAAATGAACCGACATGAACGATCGCGTGTCAGTAGCTACGGTCTGGCACAGCGCGTTGCTGATCACAGAGAATGTGATCATACGATAATTCAATAGGGAGCGTGGTTTCACAGACGCGGGAGTGAGAGCGTCGGTGAAACGCCGGCTGATCTAGGAAACCCCCGAGCGTTCGAGTGTCAACGAAGTGACACGGAAATGCCGGGATTTCCAGAAGTAAGTAAGATAACTTACTATGAGCTGATAGTTCGTTGGATTGATCGATAGGTTGGAAACTCTGATCATGAATCTGAAGAAACGATGACTGAGTGGTGAGCTGGAAAGGCGACTTCCGTTTGGTTTATAGCCGCGGTTTGTGACGTAGGTGCGATGTAGAGGGAATCCCCGCGAGGGGCATGCTGGGAGTCCCTACTTCGCGGATTTTCACCTATCGCGGCCAGGTCTGGAACGCATCTACCGCGATAAACGAGGGATTACTGTAGTTCATACACCCCCTACTGCTGCTCTCCAGAGTGTTCTGCAGTGTAATGACCTGGCTGGGGTTGTAAGCCAGGTGCATTCTGGGTATTGTGTTATATGTGTTTCCTATCGTTCTGCTAGTTCCTATGTGCTGATTTGCGTGTTGTGTGAGTGTTATGTAAGCCACAGGGAAGGTGATGTGTGTTCTGTGGAGCGGGTTGAATTAGCATGGTTAACTGACACCGTGACTCTGTGTGGTAGGAGCGTGATAGAGGATCATGTCTGCAGCGTTAGAAAGCGTTGAAATAAAGCCTAATAAAGGTCTGCGTGAACCCCTACTGCCTCCTGGTGGTTGATTGGGGAACTATAACCCTGCCGCTGGGATGCTCGTACTTGTTTGTTACCACATTCCATCCGGCCATTACCTCCGCGGACTCTGACACCGGCCAAAATTGGAGACCCGACCCGGCCTGTAATTGAATACCGGCCTGTATTAGAGGATTTACGGTATATACATATATATATACATATATAAACATTAGGGCTGCAACAACAAATCGATAAATTCGATGAAAATCGATTACTAAAAGCGTTGGCAACGAATTGCGTCATCGATTCGTTGTGTCACACAACTCTTCCAAAAGCCCCCCCCTTCCCGCCCGCCGTTGCGCGCAGACCATGGCGCAGACCGGAGCAAGTTAGATCAGCGCGAGGGAGAGCCGGCAGGTGTTTGGAAGAGGAAAATGGCAGAAGCAGCGATACCCAAAAAAGTAAAAACTTCTAAAGTTTGGGAGCATTTTCAGTTCAATCAGGCGAAGACATTCGTTACCTGCAACTTTTGTAGGTCAGACTTAGCATGGCACGGGAGTACTACAGTGATGATGCAGCATCTTAAACGCAAGCATGTCAGAATCTTCAGCGAGGAAGGAGAGAGCTCGGTGTCCGGGTAAGTTAAAAACTTTTCAAAAGTGATTCACCCAAGACCCGGATTATTACACAGGCTAGACATGCCCTAAGCTCGTAAAAAAAAGTCTAGAAAATCGTAAGCACGACGCTATTAGACAGGCGGCGGGGGGGGTGGCTGCTGCGAACTGGTTCCGCCGTCACATTCCCGCAGAAACTGGTTGATCACACCGGGGCCAGACTACTAGCGTGTGGCTTTACAACCACAATGTCCTCAGAAGCGAAAACGGGAGGGGGAGTCCTAACTGTTGCTGCAGGCGTGTTGTGAGAGTGCAGTTATATACTGGTTAATATATTTTTGGGTTCAGTTGCTTTCATGTGGCCTAATGTGAGTCTATTTGGGATCATTGGAATGATCAGCATCATCGCAAGGAGGATGGCATTCATTTACTTTTGTTTTATTTGGTATTTTTTCAGTCATTTTTGGAAATAGTGATTAATTTTGATTAATTCACAGCCAATGTTTAATTACATTTAAAAATTAGTTGTTTGACATCCCCAATTTTAATAAATGTCTACAGATGAGATCAAACAAAACAGATGAGAATTGCCCTTAAAGAGCAAGTCACCCCCAAATAAACTTTTTTTTGCTGATAAACGAAATAAACGAGTGTCTAATCGTGCTGCAGACACGTGTCGTCAATAATTTGGCACTTCAGTGCATCTTAGTTCAAATTTAAATATTCTGCCTAAAACTGGCAGTGTTGTGCCGTTGTCAGGTAAAAACTCTGCACTGTAGTTTAATTTAAATCTGCCACCGCTATTGGCTAAGAAGTATGCTATGATGTAAACTGGTACATTATGATGTCAAAATGCTGTCGTGAGCCTGAGTGTGTGTGTATTTGTTAGCGGCTCCGCCCTCTCGGTCTGCCAGGCCAGCCTTTCTCAAATGGGGGTACGCGTACCCCTGGGGGTCCGTAAAGAAACTCCAGGGGGTACATCAGAGAAGCAGACTGTGTCTAAAAAAGAGCTTGATCACAGCAGTTGCCTCCCTGCCACCAAGGATGAAAAAGATCCTCAGTGAAGCACAAGCCCAAGTGTCTCACTAAAAAGTCTGTAAAAACACTCCGATCAGTGCAGTAATGTTAAGATTCCAGTCTTCTTTTTGATTTTTAAAAATATATTTTGAGATTTACATTTGTTTTTAGCAATTGTTATTTAAAATGACGTTGATGATTTCTTTTAGAGAACAGATATACTATGATCCCAAAAGAGAAGACTTTATGTTGATATGCTTTTTATGAGCACAAATCTTTAATTATAATTAGCTTAATCATTTCTTTGGCCTGTATTTGATATTTTTTTTTAATATTTCTAGTTATATATATTTTTTTCAAATAGTTCAAGAGATACTACAAAAAATGTGCAGTGTTTTGCACATTTATGGATTTTTCAATGGGTAATCTTATGGTTTTAAATAGTTTTATGGTGACTGTTTTCAATTAATTAATTAGAATCACATTTTAATGATGAAAAATATTTCCAATACATTTAGTTATGGAGTATTAACATTTAAAATATTCAAAATAGTTTTTTTCCCAAATGGTTCAATTTTGTACTTGTTTATCAGTTTCAAAGTTTAATAAATCAGTCACTGAAGGCACCTATTTAAGGTCTTGTTTTTTACAACCAAAAATGTTTTTGTGCTGATTAGGGGTACTTGGCTGAAAAAAAATTTCACGGGGGTATAATCAGTGAAAAAAGGTTGTGTACCACTGTGCCAGGCAACAGCATTTGTTGCATTTTTCAAACATGAAATATATATATATATATATATATATATATATATATATATATATATATATATATATATATATATATATATATATATATATATATACACACACACACACATATATATACATATACATACGTATATATATATACATATACATATATATATACATACACACACACACACACACACACACACACACACACACACACACACACACACACACATACATACATACATACATAAATACATACATACATACATACATACATACATACATACATACATACATACATACATACATACATACATACATATATAATAGCATTGCTGCAATACTTTTATTTAGAAAATTACCAGGTATTTTACTCTGATACTGTGTGATTTCCTGTCTAGCCCTTTGTTAACTGTAATGTACGTGTGTTAAAATGTAATTTAAATGTAAAATATGACCGCACAATGCATGCACACCAGCGCTGTTCCTACCCCTCCCGCTTGACAATCAGACCGGGTGGTGGGTGCACGGTTCAGGGGCCACAAAGAAGGGGCACGCAGGCCGTCTATTGAGTACCACTGGCCTATAGCTTAAATTGTTTGTTTACATAGCCTCAGAGTTTTGGTAGTTTGTTTAAATCCCCTTCTAGCTTTGATTATAGTGTTCTGTTTGTAGTTTTACTTGACGTTTCCTTAGTTAATTTAGCGGAGTGCTACCATATAGAATCACCTTTTGTAACGTCCAGCAACAGTTAGTTTTTAGGTACAGTTCGACCATCCAACATCTGGTCAAAAAGGAGACACGAGACTGCATGTGTCCCCTTTAAATTGGCCTTTCTTCATCCCCTCAGCTGGAGCTCAGAGCCTCTCTGCAGCTCTGAACACATGATAATGAAATGTCAACAATAATGTTCTCTCCTCAAGATCCATCCTTATCGTCCTACAGGACTGTTCATGCCTAACACTCGCAGCTCAAATCAGTTGCTAAATCAAAGAATGATTTCCTAAATCAGATATGAACTTCTACAACTCATAAGCTAGATAATCATTAAATAAACGTTTGTTTATTGCTACTTATAATAATTATAATGTAATGAAATGTTTCATTAATCTGTGCTCAATGATTGAAGTGTGAAATGAATGTTATGTTGTGATTACAGTGACTGAAATATGTTTCAGCATGTTAATATGACAAGGTCATCACCATTTGCACTCACACAAGAACAAAGTAGGGTTAAGTTAAACTCTGACACATAGATAGTCCTTTACCCAGATCAGAGCCTCCGTATCAAATAAGGCGTGTTTCTGAGACTCTTGGCAACATTCCTCAACTTCTCAACCTTTGGTTGGCTACACAAATCATAACATGAGAACATTAAAACCAGATCACTCTGGTGATTCAGCAGTTCTAGAGAAAGCTTCAGACCGGCCATCTGACGCAAAACCCTCTTTAACCATCAAAGATTTTGACACATCGTCAAAACCTTTTTGCACCTGTGAAGCTGATACATCAAACAGTTCCTGCAGAACAAGCTGGTATTGTTCAGACTCCTTAAGAGTCCGCCAGATGCGCAGTTCCATCCATCTGTTGTGACCTGGAGACAACTCTAAGACCGGTTTAGTGGGGCCGCAGTTTCTTCGACGGACTTTGGTGCCTGGAAGTCCGAGGACTTCGACATTCTGGATCTATCACGAGGGTCTTCGAGTGGGTATGTAGACACGACAGATAGCGTCTGATGTGTTTTGATAATAATCAACTTCATAGCTTAACACAAACCAAATTCTTTTACATCCAGAATTCCGCTCTCCTAGATACGGGAGTTCTGATAACATCGCATTCACAAGTAGGTTTCATACATCACAGTAAATGTTAGTTAACCTGTCATGTTTTAATTGTTGGTAAAATAAATTCTTACTTTTATGAACCTGAGTCTTTTCTGAATCAAAACGAAGTGTGTACAATCCCCTAATAAATAAAGAGTCCTAGAATCTTCTGATTAAACACCGTAAAGACCAAGCAGGGTTGATACTCTATATTTATATAGAGCATCACAGCTTATTGGTATATATATATATATATATATATATATATATATATATATATATATATATATAGAGAGAGAGAGCTCTTAAAGCTCTCTATTTACCAAACCCTATTTTAGGTTCATTGGTTTTGGTGGAGTATTGCTCCACACTTTAATTTCACTGTCAATTTAGATCCTCTGTTTCTCCTTTGGGGTTATTTTTTGTCGTTTATAGTCCAATTAGCCTAGAACCATTTTGTGTTAGTTATCTGTATATTGCATACCTAGTATGAGTTGTTAACATTGCCGCCTCTTCCCAAGAATATTACCTAGAGGTTAAATAAATGCTGTGTTCATTTGAACATCCTCTTTATGCTGCACCCTCCTTCACAATTTTATATCAGGTTGTAAGACTTTGTTTGAAGCAACCTCACTTTCACAGGCCAAGTTTCTGGACCAGCTCAGTGGTCCAGTGGTGGAGTGTCTGTCCTGAGACTGGGAGATGAGTTCAAATCCTGGTTGGGTCATACCAAAGACTAAAAATAATGGAACCCAATGCTTGATATAGTCGGACTCACCTCGACACATAGCATTGGCTCTGGAACCCAAGTCCTTGAGATGGGTTGGACACTCTCCTTTGCTGGAGTTGCTCTGGGTGAGAGGCGGAGGGCTGGGGTTGTTTGTTTGTTAGCCCCAAGACTCTCTGCCTGTGTGTTGGGGTTTACCCCGGGGAACAAGAGGGTAGCTTCCCTGCGCATTCGGGTCGGGGAACGGGTCCTGACTGTTGTTTGTGCTTATGGGCCAAATATCAGTTCAGAGTACCCACCCTTTTTAGAGTCCCTGGGACGAGTGCTAGATAGTGCTCCATCAGGGGACTCCATTGTCTTGCTGGGGGACTTCAATGCTCACGTGGGCAATGACAGCTTGACCTGGAGGGGTGTGATTGGGAGGAACGGCCCGCCTGATCTGAACTCGAGTGGTGTTTCGTTAATGGACTTGTGTGCAAGCCACAGTTTGGCCATAACGAACACCATGTTCGAACATAAGGATGCCCATCGGTACACTTGGTACCAGGGCAGCCTAGGTTGCAGGTCGATGATAGACTTTGTAGTCGTATCATCTGACCTGCGGCCGTATGTTTTGGACACCCGAGTGAAGAGAGGAGCGGAGCTGTCAACTGATCACCACCTGGTGGTAATTTGGATCAGATGGCAGGGGAAGATGCCACGTAGACCTGGCAGACCCAAATGCATAGTGAGGGTCTGCTGGGAACCCCTGGCAGAAGAACCTTTTAAGACGGTCTTCAACTCCCACCTCCGGCAGAGCTTTGATCGCGTCCCGAGAGCAGTGGGGGACATAGACTCCGAGTGGGCCTTGTTCCATTCTGCAATTGTTGAGGCGGCTGTTGCTAGCTGTGGTCGCAAGGTGGCCAGTGCCAGTCGTGGTGGCAACCCCCGTACCCGATGGTGGACACCAGAGGTTCGGGGAGCCGTCAGGCTGAAGAAGGAGGCCTACAGGGCATGGATGGTCTATGGGTCTCCGGAGGCAGCAGACAGGTACTGGATAGCCAAGCGGGGTGCAGCAGTGGCAGTTGCCGAGGAAAAATCTTGGGCGTGGGAGGAGTTTGTTGAGGCCATGGAGAAAGACTATCAATTGACTCCAAAGAGGTTCTGGCAAACTGTCCGGCGCCTCAGGAGAGGAAGGCAGCAACTCGCTCACACTGTTTGCAGTGGGGATGGGGAGCTGCTGACGTCAACTGGGGCTATAGTCAGATGGTGGAAGGAATACTTTGAGGAGCTCCTCAATCCGACCTATGTGCATTCCGAGGAGGAACCAGAACCGGGAGACCTGGGGATGGACTGTCCAATCTCGGGGGCAGAAGTTGCTGAGGTAGTCAAACAACTACACAGCGGCGGAGCCCCGGGGACGGATGAGATTCGTCCTGGGTATCTCAAGGCTATGGATGTTGTAGGGCTGTCATGGTTGACACGTCTCTGCAACATTGCGTGGTCATCGGGGGCAGTTCCTGTGGAGTGGTAGACCGGGGTGGTGGTCCCCATCTTTAAGAAGGGTGACCTGAGGGTGTATTCCAACTATAGGGGGATCACACTCATCAGCCTCCCTGGAAAGGTCTACTCCAAGGTACTGGAGAGGAGGGTCTGATCGATAGTTGAATCTCCGATTGAGGAGGAGCAGTGTGGTTTTCGTCCTGGCCGTGGAACTGTGGACCAGCTCTATACCCTTGCAAGGGTGATGGAGGGGGCATGGGAGTTTGCCCAACCAATCCACATGTGTTTTGTGGATTTGGAGAAGACTTATGACCGTGTCCCCAGGGGCACCTAGTGGGGGACGCTCCAGGAGTATGGGATGGGTGGCTTTCTGCTAAGGACCATTCAGTCCCTTTACCAGAGGAGCGTGAGTTTGGTCCGCATAGCCGGTAGTAAGTCTGACCTGTTCCCGGTGAGGGTTGGACTCCGCCAGGGCTGCCCTTTGTCACCGGTTCTGTTCATTACCTTTACGGACAGAATTTCTAGGTGTAGCCGTGGTGTGGAGTGTGTCGAGTTTGGTGGCAGGAGAATCTCGTCTCTGCTTTTTGCGGATGATGTGGTCCTCCTAGCTTCATCCAGCTCTGACCTTCAGCTCTTTCTGGGTAGGTTCACGGCCGAGTGTGAAGTGGCTGGGATGAGGATCAGCACCTCCAAATCTGAGACCATGGTTCTCGAATGGAAAAGGATGGCTTGCCAACTCCAGGTCGGGGGAGAGGTCCTACCTCAAATGCAGGAGTTTAAGTATCTCGGGGTCTTGTTCACAAGTGAGGGTAGGAGGGATCGGGAGATCGACAGGCGGATTGGTTCAGCATCTGCATTGATGCGGACACTGAGCCGATCTGTCGTGGTGAAGAGGGAGCTGAGCCAGAAAGCCAGGCTCTCGATTTACCGGTCGATCTACGTCCCAATCCTCACCTATGGTCATGAGCTTTGGGTAATGACCGAAAGAACGAGATCGCGGATACAAGCGGCTGAAATGAGTTTCCTTCGTAGGGTGGCCGGGCTCAGCTTTAGAGATAGGGTGAGGAGCTCGGACATTCGGGAGGGACTAGGAGTAGAACCGCTGCTCCTCCGGATCGAAAGGAGCCAGTTGAGGTTGTTTGGGCATCTGGTCAGGATGCCTCCTGGACGCCTCCCCTGGGAGGTGTTTCAGGCATGTCCTGCCGGCAGGAGGCCCCCTGGTCGACCCAGGACACATTGGAGAGGTTACATCTCCAGTCTGGTCCGGGAAAGCCTTGGGGTCCTGCCGGAGGAGCTGGTGGAGGTGGCCGGGGAGAGGACGGTCTGGAGCTCCCTAGTTGGGATGCTGCCCCCCTGACCCCGACCCGGATAAGCGGAGGAAGACGACTACGACGGAACCCAATGCCTCTGTCATGACCTCTACGTTCCTGAGCTCCGTTTTAAACATCCACACCATGGACAGCTCCTCGCTCCGGCCCCGCTGAGACAGAGGATCAGCAACATGGAGAGAGGCACGCTGAGACGCACCCTCCCGCTGGCCCGCTGTCACCAGCTGCAGCTAATCAGGACTCATCAAGACTCCTAACAAGATAGTTGAAGAGAGATTTGGAGGGAGTTGGAGACAGAGTTGTGAAGAGAGTCGTGGAGAAGAGCAGCCAGAGATCGAACAGACATAAGAAACGAGAGACGACAGACAAAACAGGGAAAACCTGAGATTGCCTTTTTGCCACCACCAGAAAGAAAACAGAGAGAACCAGAGACTTGCTTTTTGTACCGACATGGGGATCTTTCCTGGAGGAGAACTATCGGCTTTCAGAGAGAGAGAGAGAAAAGGGGAGATAGTGAGATGCCGGCCACAGTAGGAGCAACGCAGGACCAAAAAGGAGGAAAAATACCCCAGGGAGGGTATTGTACGAGTGTGGGGCCTTGCCCAAAACTTTATTTATTTATTTAAGATAATAGATTAAACAGACCTCTGGCATTATTATTTTCAAGGACCTTATTTATACCTGCCAGGGACAATTTTAGTTAATAAACTCCTTTTGAACTTAGTGGTCCTCGTCTTTGCTCCCACCACACTTGTGTTGCCCCTCCTGGTAATTCCTAGGCCTGGAGGGGTGTAACAGCCTCCCTCCTTGACACTCAGCATTAAGGATTGGGGCTTAAACCACGAAATGGTCCCCGAGCACGCTGTCTCTGGGCTGCATGATGGCACCGTTGTTAGCACTGTTGCCTCGCAGCACAAAGGTTGCAGGTTCAAAACTTGGTTGCGGCCTTTCTGCGTGGAGTTGTGTGTTCTCTCCATGCATGGGTGGGTTTCCTCCGGGTACTCCGGATTCCCCCACAGATCACAACACGCCCTATAGGTTATAAATTGTAAGTCGCTTTGGATAAAAGCATCTGCCAAATGAATAAACATAAACATAAATAAACATAAACATAAAGCTTGCTGCTCCCCCAGGGGATGGGGCAAATGTGGAGAACAAATTTTGCACACACATCAGTGTGAGAGTATAATTTAAATCCTTCCATGAATTGACTGGTTTTTCTCCACTTAGGTCAGGTCGTGGGATTTAGCAGCCTAAGTAGAGAGGCCTATGTTTCCCTCTTCACAGCCACCTTGGCCAGCTCCTCCGGGGGAATCCTAAGGCGTTCCCTGGGCAGCTGAGAGACATAGTCTCTCCAGTGTGTCCTTTAGGTCTCCTCTCAGATGGAAATGCCCAGAAAACCTCACCATGGAGGCGTCCACGAGGAATACTATCTAGATGCTCAAGCCACCTCAACTAGCTCCTCTCGATGTGGAGGAGCAGCGGGTCTGCTCCGAACCCCTCCTGGATGACTGAGCCCTATCTCTAAGGGAGAGCCCAGACAGGCTACGGAGAAAACTCATTTCAGCCGCTTGTATCCTTGATCTCGTTCTTTCGGTCACCACCCAAAGCTCATGACCATAGGTGAGGGTAGGAACGTAGATCGACCGGTAAATCGAGAGCTTCTCCTTCTGGCTCAGCTCTCTCTTCACCACGGCAGACCGGTACAACGCCCGCATCACTGCAGACGCAGCACCAATCCGCCTATCGATCTCATGCTCTACTTTGCAACTATAGATAAGTTATTTTTCTACCTCATGTTTTATCATATCTCATTGAAACTGCCCTGCAGGCTTTATAATTCAGTAGGTTTTCCTGGCCTTTGTCCTGCATGTTTAATTTATGTTAATGTATGGTAATAGTGTTACTCTTTTATTCCAAAACCTCTACAACAGTTGTTGTTTTGTAGTTCTTTTCAGCTAATGTTTCTATACGCTGTGGGGTCTAAATGGTTGACTTGGCTGATAAACGGTTCCCTGGTTTGGTGTCTGGACCTCACTGTGCATCACAAAGCACAGAAATGGAAATCTTATGATGATTTCAAGAGTTGGCACATTTTCTCCAATTGTTCCCAAAAGTTAAAAATCAGTCATGAAGGTGAACTGCTTTATATTGCTGAGCTGCACGGTGTGATCAGATCCTTGAAGCCTTCACAGCAGGAGGGGTTCCACATTTGGATCAGTGTTCTGATTGGCAACTGTCCACCATCAGGAGACAGAGGTGGTTATCGGCAGCAGCAGAGGCCATTAGCTGGCTGTAGATGTTCAATTAGCAGCGACAGTCACACAGGTGGTGATGTCACGATGTCCAAGGTGGAACAAGGTCCGGGACATCTGTCGGTTCCAGCAGATGCTGCATGAGGACATCTGCTAATCACAGAGCTCCAAATGAACTAAATCCCAGCCTACTTAACACAACCTGTCCGACACTGCTTCTAATCTTTATGACTGACTGTTTCATTACCTGCCATGTTAGTCGTCTGCAGCTCTACATCACCCCCCCCCCCCCCCCCCCCCCCCACACACACACACACACACAGACACACACACTGATGATGACTAAAATGAAGGCAGCAGGCGGTGAAACCCCCAGATAAAACTGGGCTGCAGAACAGTGCTAGGCTGCGAGTGAGATCCTCAGCGGAGGAAACCTACATACACCAGTGATAACCTGTATATCAAGCTCTCAATCTGCCACGCGCTGAAGGGGAAAATAAATAGCCTTCATCTCGGTGAAAGCGTGCTCTCCTTGTCTGTAAAGTGGTAAATCTCGCCTGTTGTGAAAGTGGGACGTGCTGAAACACTGAGGGGAAGGAGGAGATGACGAGGGCAGTGGGGCAGGACCGCAGCGGGGGAGGGGGCGTGATAGGTTTCTTCCCTCCTCAGGAATCATTACATCTCACTTAGAACATCTGCATTATTCACAGTCTCATCTGGGCCATCCAGCTTGGACGACCTTCCCCTTGTGGTGCCGCTCTGAGATTACATGTTGGCAAAGCAATCAGCGCAAACTGGTCCACATCTGCAAATGTCATTTTGTTCTCATCTGTCGGAGCTGGTGCTTCTCTCTCTGTGGCCTCCTCCCAAAACTAGCCGGTCATCCAGACCAATTTCAAAGTGTCCCATAATTATAGACTTGTCAGTACTGATTTTCATCAACAACTGTGTATGTGATGATCCGGCAGGAATGTTAATGAGTGCCCAATTGGAGTTAATCAGCTGCAGGCTCTGCAGCGACCGCCTCAGCATTTCCCCACGGTCCTCTGCATGGCTGTCCAATGTACGATCCATTGTTGTGTGATTCAGGGCCAAAGGACGAGAAGCCGTTTCATGACACAACTGCCTTAATCCGTTATACCCCTGGGCTGCATGAAAGAAAGTGCTTCTCCTGCAAAATCTTTTATTTTTTAGTCAAAGTTTATGTCCACTTGCTTCAGTACTCTTGACGTGCCGTACAATCCCTTCACTTAATTAGGAGAGCTATTTCTTCTCGACAGGCCTCCCAGAGGGCCGTGGATTCAAAGGAATTCTCCAGCTAATGGCAGTTGCTGAGCACTTTGTTCATTTTAATGTGCCTTGGCTGGATAATCTTTCGACACCGTGTGAAGGGAGCTTTCTAACGGAAAGGTCTGAGAATATGAACCGTTCACGGAAAAGTAAGTGAAACAGCCAACCCTAAAAGTCACGCCTTTCAGCTGCATGACATGTTTTAAAATTAATTATGTTTCTGTGTGTGTGTGTGTGTGTGTGTGTGTGTGTGTGTGTGTGTGTGTGTGTGTGTGTGTGTGTGTTTGGTGTTATTTGTGCTGGTTCTACGTGCTCAGTATGAAATGTCATGTGATTATTGTTCTGTGAGGGTGGTTTGGAGCTTAGATCAGAAAATGTGTAAAGTCATAAACTCCACCTGCAGCTGCAGGAAGACACTGGAGCATAATTGTAGCAAAGGCAAGATCAGGGCGGAGCAATAGAAACGTAGTTATGCAACCAGGCCTCGTCTACACATGAATTTAAAATGTTTGCTCGTTTTTCTTTTAAATAGTTAGGCGTCAGGGTCAGTTAATCTGGGAATATTACTGAAGGCACCCAGGAAATGTCAATAAACTGTTGAAACATTTGGTTCTTTTCTCAGTCTCCAAGTGATTTTAAGATAACGAGCTTTTTGGCCCAAATAGAACAAGATGTTGGCAAGAAATACCCTCATGGTACTCTGGTCACATAGGCTCATTTCTACAGAAAGCTCAAAAAACTCTTTATTGCATTAAATCCTTCAGTGTCTAATGTCGTAATCCAAATGAAAACAACACCAACCCCTTTAGTAAACACACCAAGCCTGTCTGTTGTGCTGTATTATAGCAACAAAACTCCCAGGACAGGATTTGCGATGTGTCCAGCTTGCAATAAGTCAGAGCTTTCATCATTTGGAAGTTTGAGTGAGAGGAGAAGAAGGCACCAGAGTTTTTATGTATAGTATATGGTTGATAAAAGTTGTGTCATTATAGAGTAAATACTGACACTGATGATTTACAATTTTATATTTTAATGCTGATATAACAGTAGAGTGATCATTTCAGACATCCTTGGTTAAAGGTTAGGTTAGAAGATGTGATGTCACATTCTCCCTCTCCTGATAATAACTTTTTGTTTCCTTGACGTTGGATGTGCTACTACTAGTTTACCCGTTTAATTATAGATCCACTAGGATAAATACAATAAAGTTTATCTCTCACCAAATAGAATATTTACTAAGCAATCACAGTGTAACCATGGACACACTGCTGTGTGTGTGTGTGTGTGTGTGTGTGTGTGTGTGTTGGGTAAAAAGCTGATTTTCACCTTCACTTTTTAATAGTATTGTTTTTTTCAAACAGAGTTCATTAGCCTTATTCACATTGGATGCATGGAAGATGATTTAGTCTGGGAACCATCTGGTGTTATTAACCGGCTCCTGCCGCAGGGAAAGTGGACCATGTAAGTCTGCAGTTCTGTTGTCACAACAAGCTCCCTAGTGAAGTCCAGACGGAGTGTTTCTCTGAACCCGGGAAAGTTTGCTGTCTGTGAAGGGGATGGGTGTGGTCATCTTTAATGTGTGTGTGCTATGTCCTCTTGAATAAAACCTTTTGATGAGCTCCGGCTCGTCGAGAGACTAAACAGACCTCCCACAACTGGTGTGTTTCTTTTTTCTCTCCGATTTTTGCAAAATCTGATTATTGATTATTTGTGTTTATTGGTAAATGGTACTAATATCAATAATATCTCTAACCCCCTTGTGTGTTTTGGACTTTCTTTGAGGTACGCCTGGATTGAATTAATAAAAATACCTAACAGTGTGTGTGTGTTTGTGCGTGCGTGCGTGCGTGCGTGTGTGTGTGTGTGTGTGTGTANGCTCTGTCTTCTCCATCCCCAGTGAGTCGTGGAGGATGGCTGCTTATACTGAGCCAGGATTCTCTGGAGGTTTCTTCCTGTTAAAAGGGAGTTTTCCTCTCCACTGTCGCTGCATGCTTGCTTAGTATGAGGATTGCTGTATAGTCACTGACACTAGTCAGTGACTTGATGCAATTTGCTGGGTTCCTTATATAGGAAACATTATTTCTGATTGGCTTAATGAACTGACCTGAATTGGAATGTTTATTATGTGAAGTGCCTTGAGACGACTCTTGTCGTGATTTGGCGCTTTATAAATAAAATGGAATTGAATTGAAATTGAACCCATAATGGCCCAAACAAATAATAATAATAATAATAATAATAATAATAATAATAGCCTTTATTGTCATTGTACAGGATACAACGAAATTGGAGTGCCACTCCCTTGGTGCACAATACAATAATACTTCTAAATATAAAAGGTCCCCTCAAACAAAACAATACTAAGTACAACATATGCCGAATAGCACACTGTATACAGAATAGCAGCTACAATATCATGTAAAAAAAATGGCATTAGAATAGCAGCATAGTAGTTGACGGTGACCTTGACAATTCGCTAAGCAGTTTTAATTGTTTTTATGCTTAGTCACTATAGAGATCGCCCTGGGAAAGAAGCTATCCCTGAATCTGTTTGACCTGGTTTTATGTGACCTGTACCGTCGACCTGATGGTAATAGTTGAAAGACGTGATTGCTGGGGTGAGACTGGTCCTTGATGATATTGCTCGCTCTGCTGAGGTACCGAGAGTTTGCAATGACCTCCAGGCTGGACAGAGAGCAGCCAGTGATCTTCTGGGCTGTGTTGATGACCCTCTGCAGTACTTTCCTGTCTGCAGCTGAGCACCCTGCGTACCATGCTGTTATGCAGTACGTTATGATGCTTTCTATGGTGGCTCTGTAGAAAGTCACCAGCAGCCTCTCCTCCAGGTTGTTCCTCCTGAGCACTCTCAGAAAGTGGAGACGCTGCTGGGCCTTTTTTACCACTGCCGTGGTATTTGCTGTCCAGGAGAGATCCTCAGAGATCTGCACGCCCAGAAACCTCATGGAGTGCACCCTCTCCACACAGTTCCCATGAATGTACAGTGGGGCCGGGTCTGCTCTGCCTTTCCTGAAGTCGAAGATAATTTCTTTAGTTTTCGTGGTGTTCAGTTGGAGGTTATTTACTGAACACCACTCCGTCAAGCTGTTGACCTCATCTCTGTAGTCCGTCTCATCCTCCTTCGAGATGAGTCCGACCACGGTGGTATCATCCGCAAACTTTATAATGGTGTTCGAGAGATGGATAGGGGAGCAGTCGGATGTGTAGATTGTAAACAGGAGTGGACTCAAAACACATCCTTGTGGAGCCCCGGTGCTGAGTGTGATGGTGCTGGACAGGTGTGGCCCGAGTCTGACAGACTGTGATCTATTTGTCAGAAAGTCCTTAATCCAGAGGCAGATGGGGGTGGAGAGTCCCAGGTGAGACATTTTCTGGACCAAGATCTCAGGGATTATGTGATTGAATGCTGAGCTGAAGTCCAGGAAGAGCATTCTCACATAGCTTCCTCTGTGCTCCAGGTGACTCAGTGCAGTGTGGAGCGCTATGGTGATAGCATCCTCAATGGATCTATTTGTCCTGTAGGCAAATTGATGGGGGTCCAAAGTGGGAGGCAGACTGGCCCTGATGTACTGACAGACCAGCCTCTCCAGGCACTTCATCACTACAGGCGTAAGTGCAACAGGCCTGTAGTCATTTGGGCTGACCACAACAAATATGGAGGTCATCAAAGAAAAGTGCTGAAAAATAATTATTGTTGGATAAATTGCAGATACATTATTTATTATTTTATTTTTATTTTATTTTTTAAACGAAAGCTTCATCCAGCTCATTTTGCCCTGGCAACAGACAGGCGTTTGACCTTGCCTCTTTCCAGTCCTGGCTTATCAGTAAGAACACCCTGTGCCAGCGCCTGGTTGTCTCCCTTTCGAGAGTCTAAAGGAATGTGTGTAAATGTGTGTGCGTTTAATCATTTTTGTGTGTCCTTAATAAATACTCTTGGAGGGCTTTGTCTGATGAGAGTGAACTGACAACCCTTGCGTGGTGTGCATTTATTTTTGCTCTCCCTTTGCAAAGTCTAAATTGTTTGGTTATTGGTAAAGATTGGCGTGGATTAATCGATCGGCTTGTTAATACAACCCCTGCGTGTTGAGCTTTCCCTCAGGTAACCCTGGATGGGAAAATGAAAATGCCTAACAATTATTAAGATGAATTTTTTTTAAATGGACATGAATAAAGAAGTGTAATAGTAATTGTTACAAAAGCATTGATGCATGATGTTTGTAATAAAAGGGAGGTCTGTCACACATCAGTGATCTAACAGTCAGATGAAATGTGACACAGCAGTTCAGATTGCTGTAAAAAAACATCACATTTGGATCTGATTTTGGAAAACATTTAGAGACAAAACCTCCTCAGTGACCTGGGTCGGATTTGAAAAAATAAGATGTGTCGTTCAGACTGTCATTAAAAAACTGGGTAAGTCCCAGGAGGATTCCACACGGTGTTTCACTGCTGTCTTGTCAGCCCTTTATTTGTTTAGTTCTTTAATTAAAAGTTTTTGTTTGTTGGAGTTACTGTTGCTCCTCATCTGCATTTGGGTCCTGATGCGCCTACTGCTCGGCACGGCCTGTCTTTAACTGTTGAGAAGAATAGAATCGAATCGAATAGAATAGAATCGAATAGAATAGAATAGAATAGAATAGAATAGAATTTTGTTGTCTTCCAGTGAGAAATGTTGGTGTCCCAGCAGAAAGGACAATGAAGCAAAACAGTGCAGAAAACAACAGGAAGCAGAGGAGGGTAAAAAAATAAATAATAGGAGGTAAAAGCTGTCAACAAGAAAACATAATGTAAAAATATTGAATTTATACATGTTGTAAGATATAAAATAAAAGTATAAGGCTGTGTGGAAAAACATGTTGCCTTTAGTTCCCATTTTAGTCCTGTTTTGGGTCACTCTAAATGTAATGAAGCAACAAAAGAAACTACAATTATAACTGCATGGGCAATTGTCCTGATTAAGAGAAATACAAGAGTACAAATACAATTTGGAAAGTACTATACTATCTAGAACAAAACTGCTGGGATCACGTTATGAGAGAGGGATGTTGTCCAAAGAACTCTGTGAACTTGTTTTGTATCAATCATGCAACAATTAAGACTTTTAAAAATCATAACATGTCCCCTTTTCAATGGACTCTTCACTGTTCTCCTGCTGGTACTCAGTCCACCAAGAGTGACTGAGGAGAGGACTTCTACTCCAGGTACTTAGATCTGGATTATGAGACAAAAATCAACATTAGATTCCTCTTGGAGTCGATATTTTGAGAAGATTCTGTTTGTTGTAAAGCAATTCAATAACATAAAGTGAAGGAATTTTACAGCAATATAAAACTCACTCAAAGATTATCAAAAACCCCTGAAATTGTTGAACTTCTGATTTGATCTACATGTCTTAAACGAATATTCTGAATTATGTTGACTCAGCTTTTTTTTTTCATGCCTGATGCTGTGATAGCACCATCTGTGATGTCAAATGATTCTCATCAGATGGCTCTGCTCTTTAGTTGATGATAGAAATTACAGACAACCTGCTGCCTGCGTAAAACATGAGTGTTATAAAGGGGCAGAGGACAGAGGGCGAAAGGGAGGGTAGGATAGAAACCACAGCCCTCTTAACCTAATATGTTAGTAAAAATGGTTTTTCACAACTTGCAATATTTTTGTTTGGAGTTACCTCATGCCTTTCTGGCCTGAAGGCCAGGCCACAAGACACTATGGAATAAAATCGGATTGACTGTAAATAAATCTGGCAGCTGGAGTTTGGGTTAGAGTTGTTTCAGGGTGTGTTCAAATGCCATTTAGACAAAATCCAGCTGCTTTCATTTGGACATGGGCATTTATTTATTTTACCATACCATACCATAGTTTATTTATATAGCACATTTAAAACGCAGCATGGGAGCTGCCCAAAGTGCTGCACAGGCTAAAACAAAACACGACCATTCTAAGAAACTAAAACAGAAGATAAAAATACCAGTCAAAAGCAGATAAAACGTGGTGAATACTAAGAACACATTAAAACAATTACACAATAAAACACTAAAACGAGTCACTGTCTAAAAGCCAAATCGTAAAAGTGGGTCTTTAAAAGAGATTTAAAAACCGCCAGTGATGGAGCCTGCCGAACTCCAATGGGCAACGATTTCCACAGCTTTGAGGCAACATGCACAAATGCTCGTTCACTCTGCGTTCTGGATGACATGCAGCCGATTCAGGGCAGAGACCGGATCACCAACTGGGGGTGGGGGGGCATTTGCATAGTCCAGGCGAGAGGTAATGAAAGCATGGATGACTGACTCCAAATGCCTCCGTTTCAGGATTTGTCTGAGGCGAGTCAGGCGGCGAAGCTGACAAAAGCAAGACCTCACTACGGAGTTTATCTGTGGGGCCATTGTGAGTCCAGCATCCAGCTTGACCCCGAGACTTGTCACATTCTGTTTGGGGTTGAGGATTAAAAGGTCACAAACAGGGTGAGAGCCATGGTGGTTGCGGGGGTCAAAAACGATGTACTCAGACTTCTTTTCATTTAACTTTAAGAAGTTGGATGCCAGCCAGCCCTTCACGTCATCTAAACATGCAGCCAATTGCGAGCCCGCATTCTTCTCATCCATTTCTACATATAGTTGACAGTCATCAGCGTAAATGTGATAGCTCGGGCCATGCTGATTCAGGATGTTGCCCAGAGGCAGAAGGTAGATAGAAAACAGCAATGGCCCAAGAACGGAACCTTGTGGCACCCCCCAAGGCAGTGGAAAACAGGAGGATGCACAGTCACCAATCTGTACAGAGATGGATCGGTTTGATAGGTAGGAGCGGAACCATTTATGTGCCACACCCGTCTTTCCAACCCCAGACCCAGGCCGATCCAGTAAAATATGGTGATCGACCATATCAAAAGCCGCTGAAAGGTCAAGCTGGAGCAGCAGTACCCTAGACCCGGAGTCGGATGCCACCAGAATGTCATTTAGCACCCTAATCAAAGCAGACTCAGTGCTATGGTGTGGTCTGAAGGTGGACAGAAACATATCCAACAATGAGTCGCTGTTCATATGAGCAGAGATCTGACCATGAACAATTTTCTCAAGGACCTTCGAGAGAAACGGGACTTTCAATATAGGGCGGAAGTTCTCATAAGTGGAGAGATCCAGACCAGGTTTCTTCAATATCGGCTGAACAACCAAATCTTTAAAAACCTTAGGGAACACTCCAGTGCTGAGGCTAATGTTAAAAATGTTCATGAGTGCCGGGCTCAGGGCAGTCGACCAATTTAGCCGGGAGGCAGTCCACTGAACAGCCAGCTGGCTTCATCGAGCTAATCAGTTTCATCAAGTCAGCAAGCTGAACTGGAGCAAAGTCCAAGAAGGCAGGTGGGTCTGACGATTCCACATGGCTAGTGTGTATTTGAGGCTGGAGGCCAAACCTAATACCAAGGATCTTGTTTAGGAAAAAGCTCTGTAGCTCTGTGCATAAAGCAACAGTGGGATTTAGACCATCAGACTCATTTAACAGCAGCAGGGAGTTGATTGTGCTGTACAGCCTAGACTGGTCTCCATGATGCTGTGAAATGATAGTAGAAAAGTAGTTGTTACGAGCAGATCTAACTGCTCTCTGGTAGCGTGAAAGTGCATCAACCAAGAGCAGCCGAGAGCATGACAGTCTGTCTCTCTTCCACCTCCGTTCCAGCACCCTACACTGTCGCCTGAGGCTACGGGCGTAATCATTCATCCAGGGGTCGGATGTTGTCTGCTTCCGCCTCGGTCTCAGAGGGGCAACGGCGTCCAGAGCAGCAGAGCAGGTCACACTGAACCGATGCAGAAGGCCATCTACATCCATGCAGGAAACTGACAAGGGCGGAGCGAGGGCATCAGTGTCCAAAACCGACAGAAAGTTGGATGTCGTACCTGGAGATAAGCGCCATTTAACCACCACCTGCTGGTGGTGGTCAGAGGGAACGGTGGCGCCTGTGCTCGGCAGCCGCGCCTCTGTCAGTGTGCCCCAGGGCAGCTGTGGCTACAATGGAGCTCATCACCACCAGTGTGTGAATGTGTGTGTGAATGGATGAATGATACACTGTAGTGTGAAGCGCTTTGGAGTCCTTACTCTGACAGGCGCTACACAAGTGCGGACCATTTATCATTTAAATTAACCAATATTTATCAGTCGCTCTAAGTTTTTCATGCAGACCGAACATGAAATTAGTCTCCTACACCTATCTCCTGCATTAGCTTCTGATACAAAATAGACGTGAAACTCTAGGATTAGAAAATTCTGACAGATCTACGTCACACTGTCACTTAACATTCATGGACTGCCCCATCTTGACTCACAACGGTGATGGCTGTTGTTGGTTTAGCATCCAGGAAACAGCAGAGAACGTCTCTGCCAGTAGAAGCTAACTGTTAGCATTAGCAGCTCCACCATACAGCAGAAGTCCTCTAAGATTGTGAAGATAAAAGACCCGTGTTGCAAAGCGAACTGACTCGGTGGTAGAGTTGCAATCCCAGTGCTGTTATCCAATCCCAGGCGAGATGTCCAAACATCAGGAAATATGATCAGGCTCATTTCTACTTCTTTAAAAAATAGTGCACCAGGGCTTTTTCCTCCCTGAGTACGACTTACAAGACATTCATTCTTACTAGAGACAACCACAAGAGCGTTCCCTCCAGCAACTATTCAGTGATTCCAACATGTTTGTAACTTTCCACTCATTAACAACCTATTTGTTTGCCAAAGCTTTTCAGAGTTAACAAGTTTGTGTCGTTTAGGCAAACATCTCAACATCACTAATCCTCTAACCAGTAGACGTGTTCATCCTCACACTCATTTGATCATAAAGCTAAAAAAAAACATTTCTCAGCTCTCTGGGATTCCTCTGAACAGCCCAACTCAGCCAATATTCCGGCGCGGCCGTCGTTCCACTAATGACTTGCACAGTTTGTGTTTGACGTGGCTGAACCGGATCGGCAGCAGCTGACTGAACACGGAGCCCGGAGCCAGGGGACTGACAGAGAATCCTAAGTAGGACACACTCCAGGGCTGCAAGAGCAAGCTCCTGATAGCTGCTGGAGCTTTTTCTTTCTCTCTTTAGTTTAACTTCCTCTGCCGGCTCACAGCAAGGATGAAGCGAGGGCAAGCAATGAATCACAGTCCACAGTTTGTCCTTCACCTAATTTCATACCACCACGAAGGCTCAGGTGATTTAAACCTGCTGAGGGCACACATCCTCATTTCTGCGTGAGCTCCATTTCTCAGTTTGAAGTCCTCACATGGGAGCCATGTTGTCTTTAACTCCTAGATGCTGCATTAGAAAACACTTATTTTGCTCAGTATTTTGTGATTTTAGCAGCCTGGCGTTCTCTTAAATTAAACAAATATGTCAACAGTCAACAAATAAATCACAGTTTATGGAGTTTTATTCTAAGATTTAGGTTTTAATGAGAGAATTACAGTTTTTAGAAATGCTCATATGTGTGCAAAGTCTGTCTGAGTGCCAGATTTAAATATTCATGTTCACACAATTGTTTTTGCATTAACAGCACAGAATAACACTAGATTTGTCATTAGCACTTAGAACACAGTTAACACACTGATGTCTAATTTGCATGCATAGTTTACGGTGTTTGAATCACCTGCTTGGGCTGGTCTCCTGAGCTGGATTTTGATGTAAATGCAGAAAGAAAGATTAGCAAACTTTTGTTCAGATTTTCAATTCTGCCCCCTTAAAGCCATACAATGCACATTTTTTATATTTTAAAATCACTTTCTTGAGGCATTATGTGTTGAATTGACCTTTTACCCCATTTGCAACTTTAGAGTGTTGGTCTGGACTGTTGGACTTAAAGAAATGTATCTGACATACCTGGCGCTACAGTCTGGTTCCAGCATGATTCCTGCATGTTTTGCTTGTTTGTGTATTTTAGTGATGAATCACTAATAATGAAGGCTGGGAGACGGTACAGCTGTTAGATCAAAGCCAGTGGACACACAGAAGACAGCTGCGCAGTGCCACGGAAGCGCTGCGGTTTTGGGAAGGCAAATGGTAACACAGGACTCGCTACACTGCTGAACGCTTCTTGGAAAATCACGCAATAGTCACAACGTCACGCTGGACTTGAGAACAGGAAGCGAAAGTGACTCTTTTGTTTATACGTTATCAAACTTGCTGTTGTGTTTTGTGAGACTATAATTTATTGAAAATGGGTAAGTACTCTATTTATTAGAACATTTTAAGATCAATAGTAATTCAAAAGTATCAATACTGTAATCAAGCAGCATTTATAAGCTCCTCATCCATATTTTGGCGGTTGGGTTTGTGCCGTAGAGCCGTTCTGCGTCGCAACGTCTGTTGTAAAGTACTCCACAATGTCAGAAACAGCCGCGCCACAGCGCTTGAAATAGAACTGGTGCCTATCTTCAGCGCCATGGTGTGGACCGGCGTTTCTCGGACGTGGCTTCGCGCTCCCCGGGTAGCCACTCTCATGGTCGTGACGTGGTGCAGCGCATCTGTCTTCTATGTGCCCCAGGCTTTAAAACGACGAATGCATAGTGAGGAGATAAGTTTCACTTCTGGTTCCACTAAACGGACACTAGGGGGTGCTAAAAGCAAGCAAAATTGCCAAGTGTGATAGCCCTGCTCAAGTCACTCATAAACCAAATAAAACAGTAATCACCATGTTTTCTGATCAAACTGACATCTGATGGTAAATGTAAGTAAATGTCACTTGTGTTTTGTAAATAAAATAGTTTTGCTGCTAATTTCCCCCTGATGCATTTTTAGTGTGACACATGGAGCCAAACAGGCAGAAAAAATGAATCTGCGGTTTAATCATTAAAGCTGTTGGGTAAATTCCACTGATCTCATGCAGCTCAGATCCTTTTATGATCAGTTGTTGTGGTTCTTTGTTATCTTGGTGGCATTTATTTTTCATAAAAATTAACTCAACAGGCGCAGCTTCCACGTGTATTAATTTCACTTCCTTCGATGTTTTCGTATTTTTTATTGTTTGATTATTTATGTTTATTTAGATAATTAGTCACATTAAATGTTTCTCCCTGAAAAGTTGACTAAACAGAGTTGCGTTCATGACTTAATGTTTTGGTAGAGCACAAGTTAGTTAGTAGAGTAAATTACACAACTAAAAAGTTGCAGTAAAATGGCCTGTATTTGATATATATATATATACGGGGCGACGGTGGCACAGGAGTTAAGTGCTCGCCCCGTAATCGGAAGGTTGCAGGTTCGAGCCCCACTCAGTCTATCGCTGTTGTTGTGTCCTTGGGCAAGACACTTAACCCACGTTGCCTGCTGGTGGAGGTCGGAGGGACCGGTGGTGCCAGTGCTCGGCAGCCTCCCCTCTGTCAGTGCGCCCCAGGGCAGCTGTGGCTACATCGTAGCTCATCCCCACCAGTGTGTGAATGTGTGTGTGAATGGGTGAATGACTGATTGTGTTGTAAAGCGCCTTGGGGGGTTCCAGGACTCTAGAAGGCGCTATATCAAATACAGGCCATTTACCATTTACATTCATCTCGAATTATTTTGAACCTCAGCTGAACCAAACAGAGTCCAGAGTCTGGGTTTATTTTACAAATAAACAAGAGATTTATAATATTAGTTTTATCAGATTTAGATGTTCTGCCCCCTTGTGGAAAAAGAAAACACATTTGAAATTAAACGTGAGAATAAAGCAGCAAGCCATCCTATATGTGAATATCGAATCTGGCCACGACCCACAGACAGAGCTCAGTTGTGGGGAAGAATTGTTTTTCAAACTGTCTCCACATGCTATTGGACAACGGACTGTCGGTCAACGGGGCAGTCCACCATCCACTGTCGAAGAAGATGCAAATATATCTTTTTTTCACACTTGCATTGATGAGTGAGGACAGATATTTAATCCCGGAGGGGATGGGGAGCCAGTGAAGTAAATGATGAGTGGGTGTGAGCTTGTGCTTTCACACTCTCATCATTGTTTTTATAACATTGCTAGATATTTACATGAACAGTGTGACACTGACTAGCCTACAAGGGCTTATGAGAGCGACTCGGGAACAGAAAGAAAAATAAGGAGGAAGTTTTGAGATTACAGTCAGAATGTTGAGAACAAAGTTAAAACTTTTACTAAAATTCAAAAACCTATCTGAAGGATAAAACTGTCTTGAAACAAAAGCAGTTTTTGAGTAAATGAAATATGGTGGCTGTAAGATCAAATATTCTGTATTTGTATGTGTTTTGGTGCAGCAGTAGCTCAGGAGGTAGAGCGGGTTGTCCAGCAATCAGATCCCGGCTCCTGGCAGAGAATGCTGCTGTTGTGTCCTTGGGCAAGCACCTGGCTCCGTTATGGTGGTGGTCGGAGGGACTGGTGGCACCAGCACTTCGCAGGCTCGCCTCTGCCAATGCGCCCCAGGGCAGCTGTGGCTTCATTGTAGGTCACCATCATCAGGGTGTGAATGTGTGTGTGTGTGTGTGTGTGTGTGTGTGTGTGTGTGTGTGTGTGTGTGTGTGTGTGTGTGTGTGAATTACTAATTATGTTGTAAAGCACCTTGGGGGGTTCCAGGACTCTAAAAGGTGCTATATCAAATGCAGGTCATTTACTATTTAAATATCAGCAGAGTAAAGTCAAACACTAGAGCAAAACTTTTTTCTTGTTATTTTGACTTAAATCTTGCAAACTAAGTGGCCCTCGTATACCATCCTATTAACTCTAACATGGATAAACCAGGCATGTTTGTTTGCAAATGTAATT
>SSNQ01033892.1:56406-89560 GCA_006942095.1 Nothobranchius kuhntae
TTTCAAAGAATATTAAGTTTGGCCCTCGACTTCGTCCCAGAGTTTCATTTCGGCCCCGTGTGAGTTTGAGTTTGACTCCCCTGGTTTAAATGATCTAGTTTACACTCATGACAACTCTGAGGGGGGTGAATGTTTTTCTCACTCTTCTGTTTAAGTGTATTAAAAGCCTAAAATTCTGTATAATTAATGAGCATCAGACCCACGTGACCACAGAGCTAGCTTCGTGGAAAGGCCTCAGTAGAGCCTCGGTCTGGCTTGGAAACTGTTGAGTCTCTGTGTTTGTGTATTCTTTTTTGGATATTTTTTGTGCAATTGTTGGACAAAATGACTTGCTGTGGCATTAATTGCACTAATAGAGCGTCCAAGGAGTCTCCACTTCATTTATGTCGGTAAGTAAAATTATATTTATGTATTTTAGGTCACTGCCGAGCTGAGCTTAGATTTTAACATGTACTGTTTAACCATGAAATTTAAATGGAATAGGGTAAAACCCAGTGCATTTAACATAATGCTGCACTTTAGAAAATGGGTTGAAATATAACATGTTGGTGGAGCTGGGTTCCCACTATCGGCTTGTGGAGCTCTCGGGAGACCGATGTTTTCTACCCGTTTCTCCCCTCCCCGCAGCTCGGCGCATCTCTGTGTGCTGCGCGGGCTGACGGCTTGTGGAGCTCTGGGATGGAAACCTTTCTACCCGGTTATCCCCAGCGGCAGCTCTGCGCATCTCAGATCACAGCGGCGCTTGTCTGCTGTGCGGCCGGCTTGTGGAGCTCTCGGAGACCTCTGTGTTCCACCCGGTTTTACCCAGCGGTCAGCACGGCGTATCTCTGACTCAGAAGCTCTGGTGTTGTGCACAGTTAACTCCGGTTGTAGCTACCTCTGTTAGCTTAGCTCTCACCTCCGCGTTAGCTTTGGGTTAGCTTCAGGTTAGCTTGTAGCTAGTTCGACTGGGTGTCGTCAGTTGATCCCAGCCTTACAGCCACACCCTCAGCTCCACCTCTCTTCCCTTTTGTGGAATTGTCTGGGCTTGACGGAACCTGTGACACTGTTAAAATGGCGGTGGTGGCCACCTCCCATTTAGCCTCAAAAACGTGATATTGGAGCCTATGGAAAGGAGATGTCCAGTATATTTATGTCGATGGTATAAACACAGAGGAGGAGGAAAATGACCTAAACATCTCACACTGAGCGTTTCCCTCTACAGGACTCTGGGGGGTATCGTCTCCTTTTACACGCCATTTCTGAAAAGCAATCTTGGAAAGCTTGAGATCTTAGCGAGAGATGCTCATTGGATCACTTTTAACAGCTCTGCGAGACACATGTTGTTGTGATTCTGTCAGATAGAGTAGGAGGAATGACTTCCCCTTTTTAATGCTTAGACCTGTCGGTCGACTATTGACAGGTCTGTCCAATGAACAGCTTTATCGACACGCTCCACATTTCTTCTTCCTGTAGCTGGAAGCTCCGTCAGTTGGCAGCTGTCCCTTTCTGCCTCAGACGTAATCATCCCCAACAGAATTTGAGGCCTCAATCACAGAGCTGCACACTCAACACGTACCGTCAGAGGAGCAGCGTAGCAGGCAGATCTACATGAAACACCTGGGGACAGTCATCACTGCCTCACAGCTGACTACAAGTTGGAATCAAAGAAATTCCCCCCGGAAGACCAAAGGGCCCAGCTCGTGTTCCTGCTAAGGCAGCAGATTGTGAGAGGAATGAAATTAAAATTACCGAGGCTGCCTCTGTAGTCGTCTTGTCTTTGGGCAAAGTGGACAAAGTTCTGTCTTTGATGGAGTAAAACTTATTATTAAAAACTAACTTGTTGTCATTTTCACCCACAATTATTGAGTCTCTAATTCCTCCTACTTTGTTTTCTTTATGATTAAATCAGTGATTAACTCTTTCTGGCTTAGAGCAGCAATCAAAAAGTTTCCCCCTTTCAGGAATTAATTGGGAATTTTTACAAATTCATGAAAGTGACACTGTACTGCCAGGATAGACAGCCCCCTTCCAGCATGTTTTAGTTGTTTCCCTACTCCAACACAGTTGATTCACCTTGTTACGTGCCGTGCCCCTTTTCGGCCACAAGATGGCCTTGGTGGCCTTTATCTCGCCTGTCTCCCGGTGCCCAGCTGTTCCAAATCATTGATCACTTGGCAACAGTTAAAAGCTGCTCCCAGCCACCAGTTCGAGGAGAAGGTCCAGGGTAGTGTAGACTGGGAACAGTTTATGCTATTCTCTTCTTCTCGGTCCGTTCGCTTTGGTACAACTCGGTTCACTCGCTGGTCTTCGGTTTGCTCTCACTAGGAATTTGGATTTGGATCAATAGGATTTGACGATTTGGCTCATAGACTTCGGACCGGCTTTAGACTCTGACCTCGGATCTCCCCTTTGGAAAATATATATTGCTTAATCTCGGTTTTCTTCCCACCCCCTTCTGGGGTGACGTTTTCCGTTTCTCCCTTTTGAATAAAGCTCCTTTTGTTTTGTACGTAGTATTGTTTTTTTAAGTTCTTTGTAAATAGTCCATTCGTTTTGTAATAAAAGTCTTGTTTTTTAGCGGCACTGCACTTTATTATTTAATCCACTCACTACTTTAATTACCCCCCTCCTCATCTCTCCTAGAGAGCCGGGGACGTAAAAACCTATTCAGCAGCCCATGGAGCTCTGTAGAAGCCTGTTAGTCACCTGTTGATTACAATCAGATGTGTTGAAGCAGGGGAGACAACTGATGAATGAATGAATGAATGACCCTAGCGTCTTTCAGAGTTAGCTAGCTGAGTGAGGATACACGGGAGGTGTCTTGTAGCCTAGTTGCTCAAGAATTTCCCAGAATACACCGCTTTATTTTCAAAAGGATGGCGGATCAGAAGCCGGCAGCTACTTCTGGGGCAAATTTCAAGTTTAAAAGTAAGTCGACTAATTGTAGTGATTGGGTCGATATCTGAAATTACTTTTTTCCAAAGTAAGTAAGTGATGTAAATTGTATTTATATAGCACTTATCATAGACATAGAATCACAAAGTGCGTCACATAGATCAAAACCAAATAAAACATAAAGTCATAAAATCGTAATGATCTCAAAACAGAAATAGATTAACATCAGAAAAAAATCTAGTTATAAAATTATAAAATTTCATAAACAGATGAAAGATTACAAATTTGAGTTAAAAATACGAAAATAAAACATTTAGGTAAAAGCAGCTTTAAATAAAAGAGTCTTTAGCTGTTTTTTAAAGGTGTCCAGACTGTCAACGCTGCATAAGGATAAAGGAAGATCATTCCAGAGTCGGGGTGCAACAGTCTGGAAGGAGCAATCACCTCGACTTTTGTATCTGGTCTTTGGAACTTCTAGAAGGTTCTGGTGTGTGGACCTGAGGGCTCGGGTTGGAGCATAAGGCTTTAACAGTTCAGTAATATAAGGAGGAGCTTGACCATGTAGAGCATTGAAAGTTATAGTCAGGACTCTAAAATTACCTCTAAAGTTAACGGGTAACCAGCGCAGAGACGTCAGAATAGGAGTGATGTGTGCTCTTCTGTTTGCTCCAGTTAGGAGCCTCGCTGCAGAGTTCTGGACCAACTGAAGGCGGTCAAGGGCTTTTTTGTTAAACCATGTGAAGAGTGTGTTACAGTAATTTAGACAGGAGGAGATAAAGGCGTGGAGAACCATTTCAAATTTATGTTTTGACACCAACCTTCACAATTTGGAGATATTTCTCAAGTGATAAAAACAATTTCAGACCAATGTTTCTGAGTGGCCTTCAAGAGACATTGATTGGTCAAAACAGCACACAAATTCCTTAAGTTCGTCTTGACGGCAGAAGAGAAATGATCAAGTTTTAGACCAATCAGGGGAACCATGCTCTCAGGGGCAATGATCAGACACTCAGTCTTTTCAAAGTTTAACTGGAGGAAGTTATCTTCTAGCCAGCTGGTAATGGCTGTTAGACACTCTAGTAAATCAGACAACTGCATGTTTGAGAACAGATGGTACAGAGCCAGACTATAGGGATAAATTATTAAAATCTACTAAGCATGGACCAAGCATTTGGTTAGTTACTTAGTGGTTGCAGCTTCGGTGGCTAGCGGGTAGTAACTCGCTTATGTATTCAGTTTAGCAAACATATACACAGTTTAAAAGTAAAAGGCTCGTTATATATTTATATTGAAAGTTATACTTATAAAATATAACGTCATCTCCCGTGTCACGTAATGTCACGTGACCGCCGTGGTCACGTGATGCAAGTCTGTTCCGTTTAACAGTTTTCTTTGACTAAGGAAGGACAGTGTCCTTGTAAGCAAGGTGCCTGGCCTTGCAAGACATCGCCAAGCACCTTGACATTGAGACACACCCCGGCCCTTAGGTAAGAAAGTTGTTGGTAAGCCTGAAATTCATGTATGAATAAACATGATAATGTGAGAATGTGTTGATGAACAAGAGGAGTATCTTCTAACTGAGTCACAGGAGAAGGGCACACAGCATATTTTTTATATGGGAGAAAAAAAACTTTTTCTTTTAGTTCTTTCAACCAATCAGCTTTCTAACACTGAGGAGCATGACCTCATATGGTTGTTGACTGCTACGGATTTACAACCGCTGATACCCATTATCTTTTATTTTCTAGGACTTCAACTCTGGCCTTTCACTGGATGCGTGAGAAGTGAGTAACAGACAAGTTTTAACGGTAAACTCAGCAGTGCGTTACTACTACAACTAATAATAATAATAATAATAAATATTAGTATTATTGTTATTATTGTTGTTGTTGTTGTTGTTGATGTTGTCATCTTGCATTAATTATGTATTTGTTTGTTTATTAAATTATTTATTTCTTAGAATTAATAGTAATAATTTGTTGTTTTATGAAAGCAGATGTATATTCTTGTTATAATCCAGATCATTTTAGAGAAACATGCTGATCTCTTTTGTTTGCAATCACCTTCAATGTGGTTTTTATTCACTTTTCTTATCTTTTATTTGTCCTCCTTTCTATTCTTGATAAGGCACAGGACGTTTCTAAACATTCATAATCACAAGAGAAAGTTGTGTGTGCAACCAATCAAACACTAGCTTTGTTCTTGTCAGACACCGATGAGGACTAACAGTGGCTCAGAGAAACAAAAGAGGATCTTCTTTTTCTTGCAGACTGTCAGCTGAGGTAATGTGCATTGTGATCAAATTTGAGGTAGGGTTGAGTACAAATGGTGTGGGCTAAGAAGGAATAAGAAAGTTCCCTCTGGACGGAATCTGAGCAGAGAAACAGTCTGACTTTCAATTAACTTTCCTGTTCTACCTCCATATCTCCATATTTGCATCACAGACCTCACACAAATTGTTGTTTACGAGAAAGAAATTGGAACCTGGAGAGGCACTTGACTTTGTGGAGGACATCCTGTTAAGAAAATGATCAACCTCCCAAAAAGTATACGCCGAGGTGTGGGACGCGGCAGATGTCATGGTGTGCATTAGGACGGTCCATCCGGGGGTAAACATCAAGTACAGGGACACAAATGTTGCCAGATAAACGCTCATCTATGAGTGAGTTTTCACAGTTCAAGTTCTGCTCCCATGATTAATGTCCTTTGCCTGTCTGAGACTGAGCACAATCTGCTATGGGGGGTTTCTCAATGTCAAGGCGCATGGCCTTGCAAGGCGCATGGCCTTGCAAGGCCAGGCGACTTGCTTACGAGGACGCTGTCCTTCCGTAATCAAAGAAAACTGTTAAATGGAACGGACTTACATCACATGATGTAAAGTTACATTTTATACATATAAGTTTCAGTATAAATGCAAAACGAGCCTTTTACTTTTGTAATTGTGTTTATATTGATTAAATTAAATATGAGGTACTACCCGCTAGCCGCCAAAGCTGCAACTACTATTAAACTAACCAACCACAGGTCACTTCTTTGGATCAAAAAATAAATAAATAAATAAAACATTTCAGAAATCAGCCCGATAGCTACAATTAGTTGACTTACATTTAAACTGGAAACTTGCCCCCAAAGTAGCTGTTGGCTCCTGATCACCCATCCTTTTCAAAATACAGCGGTGTATTCTGGGAAATTTTTGACTAAGGCCAGGCTACAAGGCACCTCCCATGTATCCTTGCTCAGCTAGCTAACCGGCTAACAAACAGAGAACGGGTGCCTTGGTAGAACACAGACATTGGAACACGCTGTGGCGGTTCCTGATGACGCATCCTAGGTAACCGTGGCGGGACCAAGACATCAAGGCGACGTTCCTTGAAATTGAGAAACACCCATGGTCTTCAGTTTATGTGATGAAAACATGAATTCATCTTCTTGTTCACATACAAATTTCTATCAAATGAATCATTTTTATAAAAGTGGAAATAAATTAATTGTTTTTGGGGTCACTTTATTTTTGACATTTGCATTAACCCTTCAGAACCTGACACATTAATGATATGTGGAAAATCAAACAATTTGTTCTCTAAACTTACTTTAAAGTGACAGTGTGTACTTTTCCTGGCGATGGGGGAAGTAGCTACATTAATCATTGCAAGCAAGCAATATTTTTCTGTTCAAGTAAGACCTTACCAACGGATGGCCATTAGGGTCAAAAATCCTTAGGAGTGCAACTTCCAGCAAAATAACAAGAACATCAGATTCCCTTTCACCACCTGCAATGAGTGAAGATGTAAATGTGTGAAAGAACAATGTTTATTAGTGCTGAAACTTTTTAAAACATTTATCACAAATCAGTAAATGGTTTCTGTTGTCACGGGCTTCCGTAGAAGGAAACATGGCATCTATATGGCATCGCCCAGAGACTTAGACTCACTCCCATGTATTTTAGACTCAATTTTTATGCTTTTACATTATTAAATGACTGATATATTTTAACAATTGGGTATCTTTTTTAATTAATTTACAACAAAATTTCAATGGGTATTTCCAGAGATTAAAGGTGGAGGCTAGATGTCACTTAATGGATGTTTGGGCTGACTCATTTTGTATTCTGTAAATTTTGGATTATTTATATTTCTGAAAGCATTTTTTGTTTACAGCATTGTTCACACCTGCAATAGATGTTTTCACAGCCCTGTGGATTGGTAAATTGAGTGCTTTAAGAGCTCAGTATATTACCTCTACTTATGACCAATAAGCTGTGATACTCTATATGAATATAAAATATCAACCTGCTTGGTCTTTGTGTGTTTAATCAGAAGATTCTAGAATTCTTGTTTATTCAGGGATTGTAAACACTTTGTCTTGACTCAAGAAAGAGTCAGGTTTGTAAAAGTAAGAATTTAATTTCCAGACAATTAAACATGACAAGTTAACTATTATTTACTGTGACGGATGAATCTAGATGGAGGAGATGTGGTGTGTGGTGCCTATGTGTGAATGTGATGTTATCAGAACTTCCGTATCTAGGAGAGCTGAGTTCTGAGTGTAAAAGAATTAGGTTTGCGTTAAGCTATGAAGTTGATTCTTTTCAAAAAGCATCAGACGCAATCACACGTGTTCTACCTCACCCTTCTCGGAGACCCTCTTCACGGATCTGGAGGTCATCGAGGTCGGATGACCTCTGAGCACCCAGGTCCAGTAGATTGACCATAGCACCAACTTCTCCAGTCCAGAGATGTCGCCAGGCACACAGGTTGGATGGAACCGTTTGCGTCTAGACCCTTAAGGAGTCAGAACAAAATCAGCTTTGTTCTGCAGGAACCGTTTGCTGTCAGATTTGCAGCAACCTTGACGACGTGTCAAAGGCTGCTTCTTAGAAAGAGACTTCACTACGGACGGCCGTTTCCGTAGCTTCCTCTAGAACTCAATGCTGAGTGATGAGAGCTGGAATACGACTCCAACTGGAACTGGAACAAAAACTGCTGAATCACCAGAGTGATTCTGTTTTAATATTCTCATGTTATGATTTATGTGGCCAATCGGAGGTTGACATGCTGAGGAATATTGCCAAGACAACTTCAGAAAACACGCCTTCTCAGATACCGGATAGTCTGCTCTGTGGGTAAGAAATATCTATGTGTCACGCGTCTGACTTAACTTTACTTTGTCCTTGTGTGAGTGCTGGCCTTGTCATATCAACATTACTGATCCATATACAGTATAAATCAATGTAATAGTAACACAACATTCGTTTCAAACTTCAATCATTTAAGCACAGATTAATGAAAGCAGTTCATTGTATAATATTTATTATAAGTGACAATAAACAAACGTTTATTTAATGACTATTTAACTTGTAAATTTTAAATGTTCACATTATATTTAAGAGTTCATTCTTTGATTAAACAACTAATCCGAGCTGCGAGTGTTCACTTATTCAGAGGCATGAGGAGTCCTGTAGAACGATAAGGGAGGCTTGAAGCCTTGAGGAGGGAACATGATTGTTGACAATACGTTATCATGTGTTCAGAGCTGCAGAGAGGCTCTGAACTCCAGCTGATGGGATGCAGAATCCGGCAGATTAAAGGAAACACGTGCAGACTCCTGTCTCCATGTCGACCAGATATTGAAGGGTCAAACTGTCCTTAAAAANGGACCATTCCTGGACATTACACCTGTGTGTTAATATTTGTTTATATAGCGCTTTACATTACCCAGAGAGTGGCCAAAGTGCTTAGCATGTACAATGGTATTAAGAACAAGTAAAACATTTGAGAAACACTATAAAAACAGCTATCAAAATTAAAGTTATGTAACACAGCAAAGGTCAAATTTTCATCAACATGTCCAGAAAGTTACCTTTAATTTGCAGACACAAACTGCTGTTTTCTGTTTGGCCTCCAAACCAAAGAGCTCTGCGCCAGACCTTGTTACAGTACAAAGAAGACACATCAGTCAAGGTATCATGCGGAGGAGACTCCTACATCTTCACTCTGAATAAAGTTCAACTTCCTTAAAGTTCCTAAGTGACTTTACAACGTATAGGTTGAAATAATCAAGTGAGTTTAAAATTAATATCTTTCTTGCAATGATCCATTTCAGATCTTAACTACTCCAGATCAGTATGTGTTGATTTAACAAGTTAAAAGTATACTCATACACACTATAATAAGATTATTATTAATGTTTAACATCCACTTCGCATAAGTGTTTAAACATTCTCATTCACACAAAAGGAGTGATTTCTGAGATATGTTTGATAATGCCGTCAAACGTGTCATTCTGATTTGTACAACTTTATACCATACCATACCATACCATACCATAGTTTATTTATATAGCACATTTCAAACGCAGCATGGGAGCTGCCCAAAGTGCTGCACAGGCTAAACCAAAACACGACCAATCTAAGGAACTAAAACAGAAGATAAAAATACAGATCAAAAGCAGATAAAAAACATGAGGAATACTAAGAACACAATAAAACACTAAAACGAGTCACTGTCTAAAAGCCACATCGTAGAAGTGGGTCTTTAAACGAGATTTAAAAACTGCCAATGATGGAGCCCGCCGAACTATAATGGGT
Organism: Nothobranchius kuhntae; assembly: GCA_006942095.1. Lineage (NCBI taxonomy): Eukaryota > Metazoa > Chordata > Actinopteri > Cyprinodontiformes > Nothobranchiidae > Nothobranchius > Nothobranchius kuhntae. Next base: position 65,870 of record SSNQ01033892.1, read on the forward strand.
ACAGTTTCACAGCTTTGTGGCAGCATGTACAAATTCTCGTTCACCTCGTGATTTGTATCTCATCCGGGGCGTGCAAAGCAGCAGGAGGTCGGCTGACATCAACGTGCGCGTGGATACATAGGGAGTGAGCAGGTCAGAGAGATAGGGAGGTGCCAGGTACCTGTTTTCCCGCTACGTTTCGTTTGCGGCTACAAACTTCCTCACGCTGACGCTGATGGTGGCGTCACTTCCTTCTCCGTTTATCCGCGGGCAGCAGAGGACGTTGTCGCCCTCTACTGCCCGCTCTCCCCTCTCCGACGATGCAATCCCATGCGCGGTCCAACGTGTAAACTCCATCGTCTCTGTTCATGGTCCCACATCCACGTCTCCTTATCTCGATTGCTTCTTTTATCCATCTTTTGTATTTTTGTTGTTCGGTGTTTATGATCCTTGTGTTGTCCCAGTCCATTATATGGTTTTGGAGAGGGGAGAGCGGGCAGCAGAGGGCGACAACGCCACCATCAGCGTCAGCCTGAGGAAGTTTGTAGCCACAAACGAAACGTAGCGGGAAAACAGGTAAACAAAACTGCTCTGTGTTTTAAAAAAGAACTACAGCACGGAATTAAACTTGACTCTGTCTGAGTTCATATAAAGTATGTTTATGGTCCCTGAATAAGTAAAAGACACTATAATTTTCTGATTAAACACTCAAAGATCAATCAGATTGATATATCATATTTACATGGAATTATCACATCTTGTTGATCATTTGTTACTTCCCGATCCTTAATGCTACAGTTAAAATGCTAAAATCAAGAGCACATGATCCAACACAGAGTACAACACTCTAGGGTATTCAAAAGCCCTGAAAGAGAGGTGTGTTTTAGTCCACATTTAAACAGAATAACATCCGTTTGCGCAGGTCAAGTGCTACCTTTAACAAGGTTCATTCTGTGCTATGTTGAGACCCTGACCCACTATGAATCCAGATTGAAATGTTTCATTTATTATTCAGTAGTTCAAAAATAAAGTAAAAAGGTATATATATTAGGGGTTGAATGATTTAATGTTTTTTAAAGTCGACAGTCAAGTAATGAAAATCGAGTCGACTTCGACTAGTCGTTGATGACGTCATACACCTGAAGCGGTGGGGGGGGGGTCGGTAGGTTCGCTGGAGTTTTTGACAATTAAAATTGCGCCCACATTTTCAAAGTTAAACACATTTCTTTTAACAACGGTAGTTTCTGCTTCAGCCCTCTCCCCCCTCCCCCTGCTTCAGCCCTCTCCCCCCTCCCCCTGCGCAGCAGCCACAAACTCACTGATGCGCCTGCAGCCTCTCGGAGTTCCTGCTGCTCTAAACATTAAAATAATTATTTCATTTTCTGTTCCTCACTTCTGATTACCTTCAATGGTGTCTGTTTGTTGCAACCAGCAGGTACAAAAACTAACTTGTTTTTATTTGACTATTTTTCTGTCCTGTCTGTTTATTATCTTCCTGCATCTCCTCTCAATCCTAAAGAAAAACTGCTACCTGGGTTCATATATATTCACCTTATGAGTTACCTTTGAACTGCAGTTCTAAAAGATCTACCGACCGCAAAAATAGCGGAGTGCCGCTGCTCGCCGGCCGACTACAACGGGACCGTTTTTGCTGCGGAGTTCGTGCTGGAGCGGAGGTAGTGGAATTTTGGGGGTGCGTCACCGGAGGACAACAGGTGATGCGCCTCGCTCCGCAGCAGCGAAAAGCATCAGGCACAAATAACAGACAGAAAACATGAAAGGAAATGAGCCGACATGAACGATCGCGTGTTTAATTTGTTTTTGAGGTGGTGACACCTGATTTGGCGGTGCTCAGGACGCAGATGGAGCGCGTCAACGATCAGAGCTTTGCATGCGCAAACTGGTTAAGATTAGGATGGGGGTGAGGGTAAGGTAAAATTGCAAGAGGGAAAAGGTCACAGTTTGGTTAAATGTCCGTTTTACCACCGGTGTCAGTACCGACGCTCTGGCACAGCGCGTTGCCTCCGCCTCCCGACGCAGGGGCTCATCACCTGCTGGAGGACTGCATCTTGTCAGTCATTATCACGTGACAGCGACTAGTCGATGACGGGCATAAAAAGTCACTACAGAGCCGTGAAGTCGACTAGTTCATACAACTCCTAATATATATGTATATATATATATATATATTTTTTTTTTAAATAAGTTACTATAAAGAAAATACATTTTAAGTTAAAACACAGTAATTAAGTCTTGGCTAAATAGAATAAAATTGAATTGAGTAAAATAAGCCAAAGTCCTCCTTAGGGAAGGCAGGGTACTGGGAAAAAAGGTGGCATTATAGCCTAAGCTATCTATTTAAATTGTTTCTAAATAAAGGCTTTGAATTCCTGGAAGTGCATGTCAGAGTTAAAAAACTTGTTTTATAAATCTAACAGGTATAAAAAACTATAGGCTAATGCAAATGTATTACACACAAAATTGTAGGTTTAGTAAAAAATTTTACTTTCTGACATCTTAAGTGGCCATCTTAGACCCAGTTAACGCTAAGATTTCATCAGTTGACATTCATGCAGTGATTATTATCAGAGTGCCCTCTGTTTTAGACAGATTAATCCATCCTTTTGGCAATGATGATGATAATATCTATCCATCTCCAAGAACCCAACATGACAAATTGTTTTTTTATTGTGTTAATCAGTTATTTTACATTTTAAAACATGCAACCAGCAACTGCTTTCTGCACCTTTATTTTCCAATGAGGTCCCATAATGCATTAGACCCTAAACTAACACGGTGCTGCAGTTAAACATGAACTACTTTGGTAGACCAGTTGTTGACTGAAAATAATATTAATTCATTTCCACCTTCATAAACACAGAAACTTTTCCCCTAATTTCCCATTAAAATCATCTGGGTGCAATTACATTTTCTTAGAGCCGTATAACAGCCATCACAAGCTGTTGTTATGCCTTTCATTTGGATTTTTCCACCCAATAAAAAAGCTATTTTCCAAAGATTGAAATAAAATCTTAAAGTTTGTTACTAAACAATTTTAAGTTCAGAACAACATCGCCACCTCTTCATTTTAGACCTCATTTCTATTCGTCAGACACGTAAAGAATTAGATAAATTCCAACACTGAGACGCTGCAAGGCATTAAAAGCAGTAATTACCAAACTGAGGGGAAAACAACTTGATAACCTGATTGTCTATTGATTCTCTCTGTTCTGCTGTAAATAGATATTCCGTTGCCCAGGGCGATTTGTGCAGCGGGTCCAGCCACCAGTTTGCAGGTACATGCATTAAGCACAACTGCTCCTGCACCATTTCATATTGGCTGTTTGTCTAAGACATCCTTTAAAAACCAGCAGTAGTCACATCTGTCTGCTGCTCCTACAGTATGAACTGTTATCTTCCCCGAATAAAGATGCAACTTACTCCAGAATCAACAGCACTTTGATGTCTGGGTCATAATTTCAAAAGAAAAGTCTTCTCTTTCAGGTTTTCGGAAGATGAAAGATAAGCCCAGCTATTTATGCTCCATTATTTAATGGTGCATGAGCCCAGTAAAATGGAAACAGCATTTGTCTTGGCTGCTGCTGCGTCTTTGTATCCTCTATTGATCTAGATCCTCATTCTTCCCCATGGAGAAGATTGGTGTTGCCGCGTGACCGCCGTACAGGCTGTCATTGTTTAAAAAACAGATTGATCACTGGGATTTTTTGTTTCTGCTCCAAGTGGATAGGTCCCCCTGAATCTTAAACGCAGAGAGAAGACATGGAGCTCAACGATATTTGGCTCTTTATTCATGAACTGAACAGGAAGCGTTGACGCAGATTGATTTTGTTTTGTTGTGGCGTTGTGTGATAAGCAGGCTGAAAATAATGCCTACTGTCTCATTAATGGACAGAGAATGCATTATGGGTCATGCATTGCCAATGAATTATGCATTAGGAATACGCAGTCTCTCTGGCAGTAGACCACATATCATCAGAGAGGCTGAATCATCTCGTAGCAAATGTTTGATCATGTCGCCGTCACCTGATGATACTTAGAGACAAAGACTGAACTACTTTGTAAATGAATCACATTAGCAAAGCGGAACTGTGAAGGAAAATAGAAAGCCTGAGGAAGTCCAGTGATCAAAGCCTCTGTCTGACATCTCAGTGTTGGTATGTGCTGAGGTGGGTTAGAATCCCAGTGGTGTCTGCAGACATGCATCTAGCCAGCTGAAGCAGATTTCATGTTTCTATAGTTTCGGTTTATTGATCATTTCATGGAAAATATTTTGTGTCTCTAAAGATCTTTGAACTTAGTCATTTCCAAGCAACATTTTTGTTTCTTTAATCTGCTCACCTCACATGGACTCACACTGGCTAAATAAAGTAAAATAAATAAATAAATAAACACAATACATTAAACAACATTACTTTTTTAACTGTTTACCAATAAAAATTTGAAAACATAATAATGTCAAGTGTAGCTAAAAATGTTGCTGCTCAGACTGGGATGCAAACCTGCACTAAACTGCAACTAGCACAGCACTCTGACCGCTGGACTACCAAGTCTGCTACATGAAGCCACTCGCCTAAGCCGCATAGGCCCTGAGATGACCAGGGCAGAGAGGTTTCAGACCAGAGACTAGCTTCTGGGAGATGAGCAGGGCCTGATGACAACATTAGTTTCCATTGACGCTTTACAAGGTTTTCACATTAAAACTCAAAATTTACATGAATTCAGCTAAAATGGGGTTGTTTGTTTTGTTTTGTTTTTTCATGAGGAAATAACAATATTACATAGTAAAAAGCTCCAAAAGGTGGATTTTCCATGGTATGACTCCTTAACGGGAATGCTGCAAGGTCAACTCACCCAAAACGAAAAAAATAAATTAGAAATCAGGCTCTGAACAAATTCATTTAAGTCAGACTGACCCAAAAATGCTGAGTCGAAGCAAGAAATATGACTAATTTCAGCAACATGAGACAAAAATGAGAACATGAATGAAAGGTGACTAGAGAAAGTGTGTTAGTGCAGGAGTCCATCACACTTCATTTGTTCCTGTGGGTCCTCTAAACCCTTTGGGCTCTTACAGTTAATTAGCTTTTCTTGTACACAAAAAGACACATAGCAGTCAGCGAAGCAGCAGGACTGTTTGAAGTCAACATGAATAGCTGAGAAATCTGAGTGTTTTGTGACAAATTCATTGAAAGTTCCTTTTCTTGTTTTCCTTCCTGGCTTTTAGCGCGACACCCTTTTTACAGCAAACAGAACCAGATAATAAAAGGAGCCTGAGGGGGAAATGAGCTAGGTTTTAACTTGATTCAGTTTTATTCACAACTGTTTGGTCTGTTTACGTAATAAGTCATTATTAACAGTAGTTAATTCCTGTAAAATGGGTTTTATGAATACATTTTTCATTTTAAAAACTCTTCAGTGTGGATAAAACGCATGTTGGTAACATCTAATCTAATACACTGCTGAGGAAAATAAGTTAATCCCTTATAGCTTTAGTCACCAAGATGTTTCAGAACAAAAACATTTCAATTTCAGACAACGATAACCGAAGAAAATTCAGAATGCAGTTTTTAGATGATGATTTATTGTATTAAGGGAATAAACCAAACTGGTTCAGTGTGGATAAGTAACTGACGCTGAAACCGAACTGCTTGTAACAAACTACATCGTGTTTGTGATAAATGGTGATGAGCCTCTCACATCAGTGTGGAGAATTTTTGTCCTACTCTTTTTGACAGAGTTACTTTAATTCTGTTTTCAGCGTGACCGACTTGTTCAAGGTCAAAGGTCTGACATTCTCCTTCTGGACTATCTACTAGAAAGCAGTTTATGGTCCCATAAATTAGAGTAAGTGGTCTCGAAGCAGCAAAGCAACTCCAGACCATTATACTACCACCTCCATGTCTGACTGTGGTGTTGTCTTTTTTTTACTGCAGAGTTAGTGTAGCACCAGCCAGGACCCCTTCCACAACAGTCAACTGTATTATTGTCAGTCCATAGACTATTTTCCCAGAAGTCTATGCTTTTAAGTTTTTGGTCTTTGGATTGTCTCAAAGAGGCCATTTTGCCTGAATCATGACCTCTGACCTCAACCATAAACAAATACGTGCAGCAGAGCTTTAGCTGTTCTTTTGTTCAAATTTTCTGTAGATATGGCTAAGATGTGTTATTTATGAGATCTTTTAGCGTACTTTATGTCAGACATGTTTTATTGAGGGGACTTCTTTATTCGACAGGTCTGGTAGTAATCAGGTCTGGGGTGGCTAGGTGAAATAAATAATGTGTTACATCAGTTAATTCATGATTTAAACTGGAAAAGGAATAGGAAGTATAACTTATTAGCTCATACCCCCATGAATAAATTATATCAAGTTACAATTCACAGAAGGAAAACAAACTAGTTTGTTAATGTTAACAACCAAGGAAGTCTAAGTGAAAAAGAAAGCCAATCAGTCCACTTCTTTCTCATAATTCTTGAACAAATTCTCTTTGTATATTTTTTTATATTTTTAAATGAACGGCTGCTATTTAAACATTTCACTCATTCCAGAGATCCACTTCATGATGAGTAATAAACACACCAGGGGAAGCAACCAATTTTCAGAAACTACATGTTAGTTTAAACAGATGTATTCCTTCAATAAATTAAATCATAGTTAGAAAACTGATTTCATTTCACTTAAGTTATTATTGTCTGAAACAGATTTTTTAGCAGCAAAGAACTGAAGAAAAGAGGGTCACTAGTTTTTTACTCGATTAATTTCTGTGTCAAATAAAGTGTTGAAAAAAGCTTCAAATCTTTGTTCGTTGGGACGCATAAATGCAGGAGCCTTCAGAAACCAGAGCTCTGCAGCTGGAACTTAGTGTGACACTTGAGATCCAAACTTATTGGAATGTGATATTCACACCATCAGTAACGTTGGCTGTCTGATCTCATCGTCCCCTGCAGATTTATAAAACTGTCATTTGGAGATCATTTGCAGACAGGCAGCAGGTGAGAGCACTGGTGCAGAGCCACAAGTTCTGCAGGAATCCTTCTCATCACCACGCCTGTTTTCTGACTTGGATCATTTTAACACCTCCAACTCCGTTTCAGACGCTTAAGGACAAACGTTACAGGTTCTCCCCGACAACAAAAAGAGGTAGAGACATAAGAAACAGATGAATATGCAACAAGTTGAAATATCACTGTAGCGTTATGAATATGCTATTTTCTGCCCTTAACAGCTGCCCTTTGACACAGTGACAGTGTGCATAAATTGCCAAGGTCGTGCGCTTGCTTCTGATGTTTACATTCTAGCAAAGAAGACAGAAGAAGGACGAAGAACGCTTTTCATTAGTTAATCAAAGAACTTTATTTCTAATAAAGCTAATCAAAACAACTGTTGGTCAATAATAATCAGGTGACCGATCTGGGAAATCACAATGTTATGATTTGTGTTTAATGAATAACAGGACTAACTGAGCTAGACATCCTGATCCACATAAGATGAACACATGACACATTGTTCATTCATCCAATCAGAACTTCCGTTCTGTTGCGGGGCAGAGTTCTGTGGTGTTTAGTTAATCTGTCCACTCCATGGTCGGACTTGCAATTGGATTGGATGGGGCCTCTGACCAGATCCAGCAGGGGAAATGAATACTTCTTGACTGTCACCTGTGCATTCACCAAATGGGTTGAGTGTCTGCCAGCACCTGATGACTCGGCGAAGACGACAGCGATCCTCTTGATGAATCACGTTTTTGCCCGCTTCGGTCTGCCCACGCGGGTCGACTCGGACAGGGATACTCATTTCACCTCTGAAGTGATGAAACATCTGTGGGAACTGTTGGGTGTGAAGGCTAAGTTCCACATTAGCCACCACCCCCAGTCTTCTGGACAAGTCGAAAGGGTGAACCGCACGGTTATCGGCATGTTGAAGAAGTACGCGTCAGCTAACCACCGAGACTGGGATGTGAAGCTTCCGTTGGTCCTCATGGCCATACGGGCTACCCCTCACGAGTCTACAGGTGTCTCCCCGTTTGAAATGATGACAGGTAGACAAATGACCCAACGGCTTCACCTGCTGTATCAACCGTTCAGCCCGAAACAGTCCCGGCTTATACGAGCGTCCAATACTTGCAGGACCTGAAAGCCCACCTGCTTGCAGCATTCTCGTTCGCACAGGCAACTCTGGAGAAGTCGGCTGAAGGCAGGAAATCTTATTACGATAAGAAAGCCTCACATTCCGAACTCGACGTAGGTGATGAGGCCTGGTTCTACATCTTCGCTCCCAAAACGGGTAACAACAAGGCGAACTCGGGGAAGCTGGCTAAGACACTTTTGCCCAAATGGTCGGGTCCATACCTGATAACAGATAAGCTCTCTCCGGTCGTGTATCTGATCAAGATTACCTGCAAAAACAAGGCGCCCGTCTACAAATGGGTCCACAGGGACCATATCAAACTGCACAAGGGTTCCACAGATTTGGTCGATGCCAACAACGACAATTTACCGACTTCGAAAGGGGGGTGATAAATGCGCCTCGTTGGTTCCACGATGTCGATCTCGGGTTACACAAATGTGTTTGTTTGTGGGTGTGCATGGTTGTCTTTCATGTTATACATCACGTGCAGACTTGGGGTGTGTTGAGATGGACATGCTGTGGGCTCCTGGAGTCAGGTAAACGGCCAGGTAACAGTGAGTGGGTTAGGCCACATAGTACTGTTCTCCAATTTATTTATTTTTTTTATCTTTACTAATCATAATTCCTTATGGGTACATTAACATGAAAGTGATTACTAACTCCACTGATTTACATTTTAGTATTGATTTACATTTCTGTTTTTTTATAGTGTCTTTGACAGGATGATTGAAACGTGACCGTTATGATTTTCTACATCGATTTACCTTACAGGACTATAACAAATTTTGCGTGTATTTCGTGTGAGGATTCGCTGATACCAGACAGGGTTCTTTCATTTTCTGCTTTTCGCACCATCCTTTTTTGCATCTCACACAGAGAGGGCTGCATCCATTTCTTCACTTAAAGGGTAATTCACGTAAAACTTACACATAGTACAACAGGTACTCATAGAGTTAGGTTTTTATTTGTTTGAGGAAATGAAACGCAATCTTGTCGTGTCTACATTGAAGTGCCTGCACTGTGCTCTCTCTCCTCTGCTGAGCTCGTGAGGATCCTGCTTCCTGGGGGTGGACCCGTGACTCTTCATCGGAATTAACTCCTCCTGGCTGGTGCTCCGGCTCGTTGGCCCTGGACGTCCGTGGTTCCGGCATGGCTGCTGGGACCCCTCACTCGCTGGGATTACTGCCTACTGCTCTTCCCTTTTGCTGGATTACGATAAGTGCTGTTACAAAGATCAATTTACTATTTGGAATAATTTGGAATACTTCCCTGCTCATGGATACGTACAAGCTTTGCTCCTGCTTGACATTATTGCCCGTGGATATATAAAGTTGCTGTTGCTTCAATTATGGCTTCCATGGGGAATACCTAATAACCTGCTGCCTTGTGTGCTTCCCGAGGAGTATACGAGACTGTTCTTCGGCGTGGGGTTCGTACCTCACCACGATTGGCTGTTCCAGTGGGATCGCACCCTGCTCGGTTGTCAAAATCCTTCATAACTTTGGTTTGTTCAACGACCAAGTGGTCTCTTGGTGGACCACATTGACCTTGAAAAGGGGGGGGTGTAGTGTTATGGATATGCTATTTTCTGCCCTTAACAGCTGCCTTTTGACACAGTGACAGTGTGCATAAATTGCCAAGGTCGTGTGCTTGCTTCTGATGTTTACATTCCAGCAAAGAAGACAGAAGAAGGACGAAGAACGCTTTTCATTAGTTAATCAAAGAACTTTACTTTTAATAAAGCTAATCAAAACAACTGTTGGTCAATAATAATCAGGTGACCGATCTGTGAAATCACAATGTTATGATTTATGTGTTTAATGAATAACAGGACTAACTGAGCTAGACACCCTGATCCACATAAGATAAACACATGGCACATTGCTCCCTCATTCAATCAGAACTTCCGTTCTGTTGCGGGGCAGAGTTCTGTGGTGTTTAGTTAATCTGTCCACTCCGGTTGGCTAAGATTCATAAACATCTAAGCTTAATAAAACACAACCATGCCATTTTAGTTCAGGTCCACCGCAAGTTTCAACGTAGTTCCACGTGAGTTCGACCAGCTCTCAAATCCATCATCGCTAAGTGAAGTGCAGACTGGCCAGCTGTATTTTCTACCTTTAAGCTGAGAACTGTCAAGCTGGAAAACTCTGTTGTTTTATCAACAAGACGACGGTTCCTTCAGAATAAAAGCTGAACTCTCTACGTGACGCTGACACCTGCCGTTGCTACCGGGAGTCGATCCGTAGACTGGTTTGTCGTGCTGCAGACGCTGTGCTATCAGTTCCAGCACCAAAGGAGGGTCCGAGGACCTGGCATTCCGGATCATACACGGGAGTCTCCGAAGGTACGTAGATCGGCATAGATGGCGTTTCATGTCTCTTCCTCCTGAAGTCCCTCGTGGTTAGTTAGTCAAAACAACATCTTACACTCAGACTCGCCTCGTACCAGATGGAGATTCTGAACTGACACACACACACCAACACTTCAGCATCCAAATCCATCTGCATCCATCATTAGAGAGTTAGTCCTGGAGATTGTTTCGAATAATTATAAAATAAATATTCTTAAACGTCCCACATTTCTCTTTTCTTGTCTCCAAGTCAATACAAAGTGGTTGAATAAAATTCCCTGTGGTAAAATCAACCTCTTCTGATTCTAAAGTAAGATTAACCTCTGTACCTTAATAAGTGTAAGAATATACCAACTATATTCCGCTACATCACTAAGTGTTTTAAACTTTGAAGCCAGCTCATCAATGAATGTGTTTTTGCCCCAACAAACCCTTCCGACAGAACTTTAACTGCTATGTGTAAGGAGTGAATCCCAGTTGTGCGGATGTCAGCGTCAACACATCATCCTCCTGTCTGCAGGCTCTCTCTCTCGACGTCTGGAGATGGAGCGCTGATTGCCTGTCCCCCCGCCGTCCTGCAGCACAGGACTGATCTGCAGGCACGAGGACAGCAGGCCATTATTCAGTCTTTAGATGTGCTGCCTCTTATCAGCGTGCTGGGTTGACTGAGGCAGCTGCTCTTGTCAACATGCCAGCTCCAAAACATCCTCAAGGGGACAAGATTTGACGGGCCTCTCAAACAAAGATGCACAAACACACAACATCTTTCAGGCGTGCACACGTGTAACCGCCCCGACTCGTTCCACTCAACATTTGTCGTTCACAGGAGGGCGGGTAGTCAGCGTGGAGGGCGTAGAGGAGGAGTTTGGCAGCTGGCAGAAGCAGAATGAGGATCTGTGGTCATTTCAAACAGAAAGAGGATTACTAAAGAGAAAAACGTCCTTCCATGTTTCCCTGTTTGAGCTTCAGTTCCAGTTGTGTGTTAAGTAACTTTGTGGTTTTAAGCTACAGAAACAATAGAGAAGAGGCTGAGTCAGGAGATGTTGTAACATATAATCTATACAAAGAAGATGAGAAGCTTATAGTTTGTTCCCTGCTATCAAATCATATCACAGCTTTTCATTTGAAAAATAACAAAAATGATGCAATTTGTTCCTGCGGAAGACTTTCCTTTTTCGTCCTCAAATGCAAAAGCTGACTCTTTTAACTTTCATCCACTACTTTTTAGCACCCTGGGATTGTGTTGTTCTCAGAGCCATAGAAAAACAGAAAAGGATGAATAATTAGTGTTGGGTTAATTATTCTTTTGGTGCAACAATGCCTCTTGGTAAAAGGAAAGCCTGGTTAGTCCTCTGTACTACACAGTAGAACTTGCAAGAGCAGCTGTGCAGTACGAGGAACAATATTGGATGAGAGTGTCCAAATTCAATCATGTCATATTGCACCATTGTTTATTTTGTGCTGTTGAAAAATAAGCTGTTCATGGCAGGATTGTTTTATTATCCATCACTGCAGAACATGGATGCAGCGGATGAGAGACACAGCATGGAAACGCATCATCATGCAGTGGCAGCTTGCTCCAAACAAAATTACCAAAACAAATCAAGGTCACTCCAAAATGTGCAGAAGCAGAAGTTTTAGTAAATTTGTCAATGCAATCTATCAAACAAATTTAGATTTTATTATGAATGTGGCCGACCAACACTTAGCTGTATTGTTTATTCTACAGATGCATCTTTTTTTAACCTGTTAGTAAAGGTGACGCAGCAGGCTTTCCAACAACACAGCTCAGGTCAGAATCCCTAGCCCTCTGATGAAACACTAAACTCTTCATATTTCCATGGAAATTACATCATGAAAATGTTCATACTTGTATTTCTTCCAAAATAACAGTCAAAATGTTTGCTAACAGTGTATTTTATTAATGTGCTAGGTTGTAACAAGAAACAAAAACTATTCCAAAATATTAGCCCTTAGTGGTCAATAGTGTGACCTGACCATAGCATCTCCTTGTATTTCTTCACTAGCTTGGCACTCGTCTTCCAAGTCAACTCTTCCATGGCAAAGTGCTCCAGCCCGTCTAAATTGAGGGGTCTTTGAGCACGGCCACCAACCTTCAGCACCCACTGCACATTCTTGATGAGACTGGGATCTGGTCTTTGTTAGGGCCGCTCCACGACTCTGAATTTCATGCCTTTAAAAGATTTGTGACCAAGTTGGAGGTATGCTCTGAGTCAGTATCTTGCTGAAAGAACCAGTGGTAGCCTGAAGTGAGACTTGCAGCAGATTTCTTAAAGAGGCCCTTTACTCATACTATTAATACAGTTGCAGTGCTGTACTCGAGGGAAAAAAGCTCTAGTGCACCTGTTCAGTACGGAGAATTCAGCCAAGGGAAACAGTAGCTTCAGATGGCAGGAGTCTTACTTCCTGGATTTTAGACATTTGGACAGCTGCAGCGTGAATCTGCCACTGACTGCTTGTTTTGAAACGTTGTTGTATTTGTTCTGTTGTGTGGTATATTGTTAATGCTAACAGTTAGCTTCTAACAGCTGAGACATTCTCTGCTGTTTCCTGGACACAAACAAACAACAGCCTTCCCTGTTGCAAGCCAGGAATGTTAAGTGACAGGAGCTACATTTACATACACCAATTTTCCCTTGTCCGATTGGTTGACTGTAAATCCCAAATTTCTGTTTACATGGACACTAACTGAAACGTTTTGATCATGCTGTGAGTATACATGCAACAAGCATTCAGTCAGATTAAATAAGTTGCGCATGCGCAGAGTTGTTTTTCCCAGAAATAATTTGTAAACAATCACCATCTTGTCCACACATCTTTCCCCTATTTTCCTGTTCTATAGCTTTGTCCATTGACTTATGTCTTGGACCTACTGGTGGTGGTCGGAGGGACCGGTGGCGCCTGTGCTTGGCAACCTCGCCACCAGTGTGTGAATGTGTGTGAATGGATGAATGATACACTGTAGCGTAAAGGGCTTTGGAGTCCTTACTCTGAGAGGCGCTATATACAGTAAGTGCGGGTCATTTATCATTTATGTATTTTTCCCCATTATGGACCACCTTCACATTTTTATCAGAATCTAACGCAGGAGATAGGTGTAGGAGACTGTTTTCATGTTCAGCCTTCATGTTTAAGCTGTAACATGGTTATGAAACAGTCATCCCTCCCCTTGGGTTCCTTCGCTGATATGCTTCTGCCAGAACTGGACACCCGCATTTCAAGAGGGACGTACGAACATAACAAGATAGCGCTAAACACCAGTTGTCATTTTCTAGGTCCAAACATCTTTTGTTGTCCGTGACTTTAGATGGTGATTTTCTTTTTAGGACTTTGGTAGTTAGTCCTAAAGTTGAAGTGGTAGCAGCCGGCTGTTTCTCCTGCTTTGATATTATTGAGCGGAGAACCTCTCACACCAGTGGTGTTTGCTAAATACGTGAGTGTGTAATGAATGGAGGACCCAGGGAAGTGTGGAATTGCAGCTGCTCAGCCAGACCGACACAGCCATGCTTAACAGTTGGAACTGTTTTATTGTCACGATGTGCCAGTGAGTGGAACGGAGGTGAGGATCCACACGCTGGGGAGGAATCAGGCAGGTAGACAAACTGGGTAGCGTAAAAGGTTTTAATAACAAACGCACGCAGGACATGGGAACAATGAGCCAACAAGAGACACAGAACTGGAGGGGTTTAAATACAAGAGGGCTGGGAGCTTGGGTGATTGGAAAACGAGAGGCAGGTGGGAGCGATTAACAGAGACACAGGCTGAACCAAATGGGGAGACAGGACAGGGTGTGACAGTACCCCCCCCCCCAAAGGGCGGATTCCAGACGCCCATAGGAACACAGGGCAGGGTGGGAGGAGGGCGATCCGGGGGGAGGGCCAAGAGGGACCAGGGGGCCGATGGAGAGGAGGCAGGGACCAGTAGAGTCCGGGGGCCTGAGGAGGCGACGACGGGCTCTTGGGGGCCTGTGTTTGTGGCAGAGGAGGAGGCGACAACGGGCTCTTAGGGGCCTGTGTCTGTGGCAGAGGAGGGGGCAACGGCGCGCTCTTGGGGGCCTGCGTCTGTGGCAGAGGAGGAGGCACCGATGGGTTCATGGGGGCCCGCGCCTGGTGAGGGCAGGACCGGCGGTGACCGGAGGCAGAGACGCCGGAGGAGATGTCCTTGACTCCTGGACTGGAGGCGGCGGCGACGACTTCTGGACTGGAGGCGGCGGAGACGGCCTCTGGACTGGATGCGGCTGAGACGGCCTCTGGACTGGAGGTGGCGGCGACAACCACTGGACTTGAGGCGGCGGTGGCGGCCACTGGACTGGAGGCGGCGGCGTCAACCACTGGACTGGAGATGGCGGCGTCGACCACGGGACTGGACTGAGGATGGCGTCGACCACTGGACTGGGGACAGCGTCGACCACTGGACTGGAGGAGGAGGCGTCGACCACTGGACTAGAGGAGGAGGTGTCGACCACTGGACTGGAGGAGGAGTCGACCACTGGACTGGAGGAGGAGCCAACCACTGGACTGTAGACAATGTCGACCACTGGATTGGAGACGGCGTCGACCACTGGACTGGAGACGGCGTCGACCACTGGACTTGGGACAGCGTCGACCACTGGACTGGGGACAGCGTCGACCACTGGACTGGGGACGGCATCGACCACTGGACCAGAGGAGGAGACGTCGGCCTGGAAGGGACGTCGACCTCTGGACCGGAGGGGGCGCCGAACTTGGGACTGGAGGGGGCATTGATCTCAGTACTGGAAGGGGCGTCGACCTCCGGACTGGAAGGGGCGTTGACCTCTGGACTGGAAGGGGCGTCGACCTCCGGACTGGAAGGAGCGTCAACCTCCGGACTGGAAGGAGCGTCAACCTCCGGACTGGAAGGAGCATCGACCTCCGGACTGGAAGGGGCGTCGACCTCCGGACTGGAAGGGGTGTCGACCTCTGGACTGGAAGGGGCGTCGGCCTCAGTACTGGAAGGAGCGTCGACCTCTGGACTGGAAGGGGCGTCGACCTCCGGACTGGAAGGAGCGTCGACCTCCGGACTGGAAGGAGCGTCGACCTCCGGACTGGAAGGAGCGTCGACCTTCGGACTGGAAGGGGCGTCGACCTCCAGACTGGAAGGAGCGTCGACCTCCGGACTGGAAGGAGCATCAACCTCCGGACTGGAAGGGGCGTCGACCTCCGGACTGGAAGGAGCGTCGACCTCAGTACTGGAAGGAGCGTCGACCTCTGGACTGGAAGGGGCGTCGACCTCAGTACTGGACGGAGCGTCGACCTCTGGACTGGAAGGGGCGTCGACCTCCGGACTGGAAGGAGCGTCGACCTCCGGACTGGAAGGAGCGTCGACCTCCGGACTGGAAGGGGCGTCGACCTCCAGACTGGAAGGAGCGTTAACCTCCGGACTGGAAGGAGCATCAACCTCCGGACTGGAAGGGACGTCGACCTCCGGACTGGAAGGGGCGTCGACCTCCGGACTGGAAGGGGGGTCGACCTCAGTACTGGAAGGAGCGTCGACCTCTGGACTGGAAGGGGCCTCGACCTCTGGACTGGAAGGGGCGTCAACCTCTGGACTGGAAGGAGCGTCGACCTCTGGACTGGAAGGAGCGTCGACCTCTGGACTGGAAGGAGCGTCGACCTCTGGACGGGAAGGAGCGTCGACCTCTGTCGCCTTCTGGTCCGGAGGCGCCGGCTTCTGGACCGCCGACTTCTGGACCTGGACTGTCGGCTTCTGGTCCGGAGGCGCTGGCTTCTGGACCACCAACTTCTGGACCGCCGACTTTTGGACCTGGACCGTCGAATTTTGGACCAGAACCGTCGACTTCTGGACCGGAACCGTCGACTTCTGGATCAGAACCTTCGACTTCTGGACCGGAACCTTCGACTTCTGGACCGGAGGCGTCGACTTCAGGGCCGGAGGCGTCGACTTCTGGAGTGGAGGCGGAGACGCTGCAGGAGGGGCCGCCGACTTCTGGAGTGGAGGCGGAGCCGCTGCAGTCGGGACCGCTTCCTTGGCTGGTGCCGCCGGACTGGGCGCTGACCACTGGACTGGCTGGCCTGGGGGCAGAGCCTCTTGGACAGGCTGGCCCGGGGGCGGAGGGTCTTGGACCACTGCTGGAACTGGAGCTGACTGGACTGGTGGCGCGGGACCTGGTGCTGACTGGACTGATGGCGAAGGACCTGGTGGAACTGGTAACTGGAAAAGCAGGGAGGATAGATTGTCCAGCTGGAACTCCTGGAGACTGAGGATCTGACGGAGTCGGATCAGCTCAGCTCGGAGACCGGCGAGCTCTTTTGGATGGGCTGCAAGCTCGGTCCTTTGGCCTGGAGATGAGAGAGCTGCTGACTGGACCAGAGGCGGCGCCTCTGGCTGGACAGAAACCTTCTCCTGGAGATACGGGGAGGATAGGGTGTCCAGCTGGAACTCCCGGAGGCTGACGAGCTGACGGATCCGGCCAAGCTCCGCCTGGAGACCGGCGAGCTCTGTCAGCTGGGCTATAGGTGTGGTTCCTCCACCTGCAGATGACGGAGGCGCTGATTGGACCGGAGATGAGACTGCTGGTCTGACTGGGAGCGGGTCCAAGCTGGCGCGCCGAGCCGGGGCAGCTGCGAGCTCGCGGCTCTGTCCTGGGACAAGGGGTGACGGTAGAGCCCGGCATCCTTCCCGACGCCGTGGGCCAACTCCGGGGGAGCACACAGCCAGTCTGGTGCCCACATAGCAGGAGCGGTCCATCTGCGCCTCCCCGTCCAAGTCTCCATCCAGCTCCGGGAGGGTGGAGAGGATAGCTGAGGCCCGGGCTCAGTGGCGGCGTCAGCGGCGAGGCAACGCCGGAGGAAGAGGAGCCGGCCGGTGGTCCGTGGCGAGAGACTGGAGCAGGTTCTCCCAATGGATAACCTCCCCGCTGGATCCCTCTGTGGGTTGGCTCATTCTGTCACAACGTGCCAGTGAGTGGAACGGAGGTGAGGATCCACACGCTGGGGAGGAATCAGGCAGGTAGACAAACTGGGTAACGTAAAAGGTTTTAATAACAACTCACGCAGGACATGGGAACAATGAGCCAACAAGAGACACAGAACTGGAGGGGTTTAAATACAAGAGGGCTGGGAGCTTGGGTGATTGGAAAACAAGAGGCAGGTGGGAGCAATTAACAGAGACGCAGGCTGAACCAAATGGGGAGACAGGACAGGGTGTGAAATTTATCAGGGATAAAGGACTCTCCTTTTAATATCCCCATGCCCAAATGACTCAGTTAATGTTTGTTTTTATTTTTATTTTTTAATTTAAAATTTGTCAAGAAACTGGTCCGTTTTTTCTCTTCCTTGCTTTTAATTAATGCTTAATAAACACCTAATGATTTATAAAGTGTTACAGATTAATGACATGTATATGTTCCCTCATCACTAAACTTTAGTTGGGCACTAATGTGTCATTGTTTCTGCTTTGGAGTTTTCCTTAGTCGGTGGCTTTGGAGTCCTCCATGACAAAGAGTTCCCACAACTGTCTTCACATCAACTCCATATGAGGCGAGCTCAGCAACAGTCATCTTGGCAATGAACCTAGGATCCATGTTGATATCTCTGATTATTTTTCTCTCCAAGGTTTTTGTATTTTTCATGCTTGCAGCCTCACCCAGGTGTGTTCATAACAGAATGTGTCTCTTGATGCTTTGCAATGATACAGCTATTGTGGACACCATGAAATGTTTGGAAATGACAGTGTCGCCTTCACCCTCACTGTAAGCTACTGCTAACATCTTCCAGAGGTCAGGACTAATTAATTTCTTTGACATGATGAATTTGCTTCTTGCCAAAAGTGTCAGAATAGTCGAAGCATTCAAGTGCCACTGGCCCTGCTCTCCAGAGTTCCACATGTAAGAATCGATGCTGATTGATCACTCAAGTGTGGTGGGAAAGTTAATTGAATGTTCAGGTGTGGTTTTGAAACTAACTGAATGGCCACATTTGTCTTGGAAGCAAAGAAGGCACAGGAAGGCTAATAATTTTGGCCTTGTCATTTTTCTTTTTGTGATTCAGGACATAAATAAAATACTGATCAAACTTTGTGGAGATTCTGTGACTGCTCTTTTGAAAGAAATGCAAGTATGAACAGGTTTTATTATAGTCATTTGGGTGAAAATAATGTGTGTTTTGTGTGAACTAAAACGGAAACAGATTATTTCTTTAAAGTAGTCCCTGCCTTTCTTCTCAGATCTCAGACACTTCTCATTAACAAAGGTGTGGCTTACTCGTTTAATCAGTTTATTTGCAGTGGCTTCTATTTGGAATGAATGCCTTGCAAGCAGAACTCAGGGTGCAAAAAAGCCCACAAACCCCTGTCTCAGCAGACCAGGGGGTCTCATTTATAAAACATTGCGTAGAATCCTTACTAAAACCGTTCTTAAGCTCAGAAAATTTACTTACGCCAAGTAAGTTTGTGACCTATAAAACATGGAGTACGCACAGTTTCACGCAATCTCCGCTTTGTAAATCAGAAACCATCTAGAAATCTGCTCAGGTGTTTCTGGATCTCATCCCGCCCTCAACACGCCCACTTACTGCCATAAATGGTAAATGCAAAGTGCCTTGTGGATCTCATGCATATTCATAAGCCAGCTCTTTGCAGCGCTCCACCATTAACAATGGCGACCGCAGATCAAGGAAGCGCAATTTCACAAGCAGAAATTGAGGTACTTGTGGGTGAAGTGGAAAAATGAAAGGAAGTGCTTTTGCAAAACAAATAAGAGAAAATGCATGGAGTGGCACAGCACTCCAATTGCTGAAGCCGTCAATGCTGAGTTATTCAGAGAGATCTGTGGCGGATATTAAAAAAATGGTCCGATCTGAAGGTGGAGGCAAAAAAAAGAGGTTTTGCCACCGCCAGAGTGTGTCTGCCGCTGGCGGAGGCCCTGGCACCTCTGATCCCCTACTGCTAACCGTTAGGATCTCAGCAGTACTCGGACCAGCAAACATGCATGGAGAAGGAGGGAGACACTGACCATGCAGTGGAGACTGGTAACCAGGAGTGCACATAATATCTTTGGGTTGGTACTCAGTTATGGTTGTTGCTTGGTCCTCACATTTTTTAATGCACTTAATTCTTAACCCAACTCACAATAGGAACAAAACAGAGTAACACGTTGATGATGCAACATATTTTAATTTTGACTGAAAACAATAAGTACAACATGTCATGATCCTGTTCCTGTCGAAGACCTGTTGCCACAGCAACCACAGCCCACACCTCATCAGCTCCATTCATTCCACCTGTTCCGTCATCAACCTAATTCACCACACCTGCTCCTCCTGCTATAAAAGATCCATTCAGCTACCCAGTCATTGCCAGATTATTGAAAGCCTTGCAAGTAAATCTTCCAGCCTGTTACTCACCTTGTCTTCTGATCCCGAACTCTGCTCCGTCCCCGACCTCAACTAGTGGATTTACCCTGTCTGCTCCGCTGCTGCTCTGATTCTCTGGTTCCGATCCTGCTCCGTCCCCGACTTTGCTTCTTGGATTTCCCCTACGGACTATTCTCTATTCAGATCTCCTGGTAACGACCTCCTGCCTCCTGACCTGGCCTCTGCCTCTCTCCTTTTAATAAACATCGTTAAACTGTCATTCTGTGTTGGGTGTTTTTACAGATCCGCCAGTCAGCTCGTGACAGAATAATCTGGCCACTATGGATCCGAACACAACATCAGAGTGGCATGTTAGTGTGGAGACAGCTATAAACAAACTGGAGAACAAGACTGAGGAAATGCTAAACCTGCTTACGAGCTAACCAACAGAGATTGCAGCTAGCTGCTTCCGGCTTAACTCCAGACTCCGCCATCATGCCCCGAAGTTATCCTATTCATGAGCCACGTCTGGTTCCGCCTGAAGTTTTCCGAGGTGAATCAAAGAACTGCCGAGCATTTCTTACACAATGTGAGATTCAGTTTGAGCTACAGCCCTCCTCTTTTCCCACAGAGCGATCTCGAGTGGCATACGTCATTTCCCTGTTATCAGGACAAGCCAGAGTTTGGGGAACTGGAGAATGGGCAAGAAATTCTGGGATATGTTACAATTACCATGATTTTGCTCATGAACTTATAAGGATTTTTGATCCATTATTACCTGGTCGAGAAGTCACCCGCAAACTTATGATGTTAAAACAGGATAACAGAAGGGTCACGGATTACATCATTGACTTTCATGCCATTTCTGCTACCAGTGACTGGAATGAGCCCGCTCTTATGGACATGTTCTATCAAGGTCTTTCTGACAGTATCAAAGATGAGATGACCACCCGAGAATTTCCCAAGACCTTGGTTGAACTGGAGAACCTAGCTACAAGAATTGACCTTCGACACATGGAATACAGGAGAGACAGAACAAACAGGAATTTTAATCAGCCTGCATTAACTCCTTACCGTCCTGCTCGACAGTCGTTCTCAGGTAAATTGTCTAAGATTGGTGGTTTTTCTTCCACTCCCACCAGGACTGAGGAACCCATGCAACTTGGCAGGTCACAATTATCACCAGAAGAGAAGACCAGAAGGAGGAATCTTAATCTGTGTCTGTATTGCGGCAATCCGGGGCACATGGTTCGGAACTGCCCGTTAAAAGGACAGACCCAGTAGATATCCAGAGGCGTCTACTGGGTCACATTAATCCTAAGTCTTCGTCCAGACCTCCAGTAACTGCCATTTTTTCCCACGCAAACCAAGAGACTAAGCTCCCAGTATTTATTGACTCTGGCGCAAACACGGAGTTTATGAACTATAACACGGCCAAGACTCTGGGACTGAAGCTTCAACCCATGTCAGGGACTCAGGAGATTCTGGCTATCGACGGCCACACTATGTATCGTGCCACCCAGGAGACGGAGCCTTTAAACATGAGGTTGGAAGGTAACCACACAGAGACTTTAAAATTTCTGGTTATTAAGTCTCCAAGCATTCCTATCATTCTGGGCAACACCTGGTTACAAAAACACAACCCTCAAATTGACTGGTGCAAAGGAAAGGTTCTTCAATGGTCTGCTCACTGTCATCATAACTGTTTAAACTATGCTTCTCCTCCCATTCAATCTGTTCAGGATCCCCAATAAATCTACCCTGACCTTTCCAAAGTACCCAAGACTTACCATGATTTGAAGGAGGTTTTCAGTAAACATCGTGCCACCTCTCTTCCACCTCATCGTCCATATGAGTGTGCCATTGACCTATTACATGGTACTTTTCCTCCAAGGGGCCGTTTGTTTTCTCTCTCCATTCTCGAACAAACTGCCATGACCAAATACATTAAGGAATCGCTACAGGCAGGACTTATCCGACCATCCTCCTCCCCAGCCGGTGCTGAGTTTTTCTTTGTGGAAAAGAAAGATGGATCCCTTAGGCCTTGCATCGACTACTGAGCCCTGAATGACATCACCATAAAAAACGCTATCCCATACCACTCAAAAACACCGCTTTAGACTCTCTTCACGGAGCCCAAATATTTACAAAACTGGATCTACGCAATGCCTATCACTTGGTTCGCATACGTGAAGGGGATGAATGGAAGACTGCTTTTAACACCCCCACAGGACATTATGAGTATCTCGTCATACCATTTGGACTAACTAATGCACCTGCTGTTTTTCAGGCCCTCATCAATGATGTTCTTAGAGACATGGTGGGCAGTTGTGTGTTCATCTATCTCGATGACGTTTTGGTATTTTCTCCTGATCGAGAAACCCACCAGAAACACGTGCATGCCGTGCTCCTCCGCCTCCTCCAGAATAACCTGTTTGTCAAAGCTGAAAAATGTGAATTCCATTGTACCACTGTCTCTTTCCTTGGTTTCACTATCTCTCCCAATCAGATTGCCATGGATCCTGCCAAAACTTCTGTCGTTGTCAACTGGCCCGTTCCCACGACCCGTAAACAGCTCCAACGGTTTCTAGGATCCACCAACTTCTATCGGAGATTCATAAAGGGATACAGTAAGATCACTACACCTCTGCATGCCCTCACTTCCAGCAAGGTCAGTTTTCAATGGAATAAGTCAGCCCAAGACTCATTTCAAAAACTCAAAGACATGTTTACGTCCGCACCGGTCCTGCATTCCCCCGATACCACAAGACAGTTCATTGTTGAAGTTGAAGCCTCGGCCTTTGGAGTTGGGGCTGTCCACAGTCAGAGATCCAAGGATGATAAGGTACATCCATATGCATTTTTCTCCAAGACTCTTTCATCCACAAAGCGCAATTATTATGTTGGAGACCGGGAGCTTTTGGCCATCAAACTAGCACTGGAAGAATGGCGGCATTGGCTGGAGGGGGCTGTTACACCATTCAGTGTGTAGACCGATCATAAAAACTTGGAATACATCAAAACAGCAAAAAGACTCAACTCTCGACAAGCCAGGTGGGCCATAATTTTTAGTCAATTCAACTTCACTCTGCCTTATCACCCAGGAGAGAAGAACACAAAACCCGATGCCCTGTCCAGATCTATGGAACCCACAATAACAGACCAGGACCACGATTCCGACTCACTGATCCTCCCTCAATGAGTTTTGCTTGGAGCATCCAGACTGGAGCTGGAGAATCAACTCCGACAGGCTCACCAGCAATATCCGGTGCCTCCCCAGTGTCCTCCTGATCGCCTGTTTGTTCCTGATGCCCTCCGTTCCCAGGTACTCACCTTCTGCCACAGTTCCCGTCTCTATTGCCATCCAGGCGTCTCCAGAACACTGGCCCTTGTACGCAATCATTTCTGGTGGTCTACCCTGTCAAGAGACGTTAAAGAGTTTGTTTCAGCCTGTCCCACC
The DNA here is from genome assembly GCA_006942095.1 of Nothobranchius kuhntae. Taxonomy (NCBI): domain Eukaryota; kingdom Metazoa; phylum Chordata; class Actinopteri; order Cyprinodontiformes; family Nothobranchiidae; genus Nothobranchius; species Nothobranchius kuhntae. Next base: position 89,162 of record SSNQ01033892.1, read on the forward strand.
TGTGTCAAAGCCAAGACTTCTCGCCGACCCACGGCAGGACTATTACAAACCCAGAACCCCCGCCTCCACCGATAATCTGCTCTTGGCAAACAACCTAAACAATTTCTATTGTCGGTTTGATGAGCCATCAGGCAGGCCTCACTCCTCGTCCAGCCCCAACAATAGAGACATTGGTCAGTCACTCCCCACTACAGAGCCATCACCATCACTGTGGAATTTACCTTCATCACCCTCCCCCTCACTCCCCACTCATGATCTACACATTCATGAAGCAGATGTAAAGAAGCAGTTCAGGTCTCTTAACACACGAAAAGCCCCGGGCCCTGATGGCGTGGCTCCTGCCACTCTAAAGCACTGTGCTGAAGAGCTGGCCCCAGTGTTTACGAGCATCTTCAACTC
>SSNQ01033892.1:96091-107226 GCA_006942095.1 Nothobranchius kuhntae
GGGACTAAAGACGTTGAGATGAAAAATGAGAAGAGTATGGGTAAAAAGAGATCATTTACATTCTGAGGTATTTTTGAGCTCCCGTTAGAGTAATTTGTATTTTCTGCATTTAACTTTTGAGAATCTGAGCACTTTTGTGTTAGTTTTGGATATCATTGGGGCAAAGACCCATTTTTGTTCTATCAATTGCTTTTGCCACTAGAATAAGCAGCAAAAAAAGAAAAGAAAACCTTTTGTTAATTATCATTTGTGTCACGCGTCCTCCATGTTACCCCAGGCCCCCTAGACACCTGGGTTGTAACAGCAACTGTATTGAATTAGCAAGTAAATCACGCCCTTAATGTTTGATGTAGAAGATGGATGCTGAAGTTTAATGGCCGGCTGGTTTTCCTTTCCTGACTCAACACAAAAAACCAAAATGAACACACAGACAGGCAAAAGCATTATGACCCGGAGAACTAATTCTAATTCCATACAGATTGTAAATCATTTGTTCTGGTTGTTGATTTCACTGAGTTTTCCTGTCAGATAACAAACTTGTTGTCTGTGATGTTGAGCCAGTTAAGTCATCGTTTCTTCACAACTTAAAATTTCTGACTTTTTTTGTTGACTGTCTGAAATTTATTTAGCTTTCAGTTTTGGCATTTTGTCTTGGAAACCACACAATATTTTAATAATAAGCTTCAGAGATCTTCATCTAATATCTCCTGAGTGATAAAACCACTTTGTGATTCACCAACAGCAAACTGATCAGAAGGAGTGAATGTCTGAGCACGGTGCTCTGACATTCAATTCAATTCAATTCAATTCAAAGATACTTTATTAATCCCGGAGGGAAATTTTAGTTTCAGTACACACAATTCTGAGATCAGACATACACACATAGGCATAGACACATGACAAGAATTGGTGACTGTGGTCATTCGCAATCCTGAGTCGCGCTACCTTAATAGAGATCAGAGGGTTACATGAGGATTGGTTCAGGTGGAGAAAAAAGGCTCTTCAGAGTTACCCTCCACAGGGAGGGCAGCTTTGCTCTGCAAAAAACACCTCAGACAGAAATGCAACAGACTTCAGACATCACACAACATAAGTGTCCACTAGGTGGGGTGGTGGGTTTGGGACTCTCCACACGTCAGTTCCTGCAGCAGAGCCGTGTCCAGGACTTTTAAAATGGGGTGGCCCATGTGGGGCACTTGTTTATGCATGGGTGGCACCAATGGTTATGCTTATTTATTTATTTACACAAATCGTTTATTTATTTATTTACTTTCTATTGAATTTTGGTGTTTCACATTGCACAATCACCATTTTTTTCTATTCATCTTCTAGTTTTGTGGTGGTAAGCAAGTCACTTCTTGTTGCATTATTGCCACCAACTGGAGTTGAGTGGGACACTACAGAAATGTTCTGTAGGCCTGGGCTAGAAGACAATGTTAAAGGTGCACGCTACCACACACTATTTTTGGAGTTTACAACTCAAGCCTTTTGTCGACAATGTAAAGTCAATTTAAACTGGAACTTAGTAGGGTGGCACCTGGGGTGGCCAATCAGATTCTAAGGGTGGCATGTGCTACCCCAGGCCACTCCCTGGACACGCCCCTGTCCTGCAGCCACAATAAGCAGCGCTCGTCACCTCAGTCTGGACAGGGGAGGGAGGTCATTGAGGTTTGGAGGGCACAGTGACTCCTGGAACGATTCGGTGGCCTTCACAGCCCACAGTCCCGCCCAGGTTGGGAAAGGAGACAGAGTTGCCGTTACGACTGCAGCATTCCCCATTTCTTCTGAGGGGGGAGTATTCGTTACAGCCTTACAGGCTCAAGGGCAACAGATTCAGATTAGAAACTGTTTTGGGGCCAGAGAGAGATCATTTCTTCTCTGTCTTAAAGTTCCGTTGGTCCTCCACCTCTCAAAATCCCAATAATGGAGTAAATTAATCTATCCCAATCCGTGCTGATTCGTCCACTTTCTCCTTGATGGCATCCATCTTTTGTGCCAACGCATGAATCTCAGCCAAAGTTCCAAGCTAACGACTCATCTCGACAGTTATATGAGTTTGTGCATTCACAGCGTGGTGTAATCCATCCCTGAGCTCGGGGAGAGCGCCAATATTCCTCAACAGCTCGTTAACTTTCCGGTAAGCCGGGAAGCCTCCCAGGCCAAAGAGCAGGAAACCTGACACCAACACCAGGAATATCCAGACATCTTCAGAATCCTCTACAGACAGCTGAGGGAGGCAGATCAAGTTCCACTGTTTCCAGGAGTCCATGATGTGTCCTACTGGGTCTGTCCCAGAGGGGCACCCGGGAGCCCCTTCTCCCGTTCTCATCGTTGAAAAAATGTATCAGTCGTGTTCAGTGACCAGCTGACCAGGTCCATTTTAGTTATTTCCAGTTTCCAGAAAAAATGCAGAAGCAGTCGTACACCCAGAGACAGACAAAGATCCTTGGGACAAGATAGGGAGGAGAGGAGGAAAAAAGCGTCTGTACTCTCCAAGAGCCGGAAGGAAAGGAGTCTCCAGCTCAGTGGCCTAGTGGTAGAGTGTCCGCCCTGAGACTGGGAGATCAGGGTTTGATTCCTGGTCGGGTCATACCAAAGACTTAGAAAAAAAATGGGACCCAACGCCTCCCTGCTTGACACTCAGCATTAAGGGGTTGGATTGGGGGGTTAAACCACCAAATGGTTCCCGAGCGCGGCCGTGTCTGCAGCTCACCGCTCCCCCAGGGGATGGGTCAAATGCGGAGAACAAATTTCACACACACATCAGTGTGTGTGACAACTAATGGGACTTTAACTTTAATCCAGCCTTCACAAGTCCAAGGACATTAATGGGACATTTTTATTTCATTCAGTGAGTCAGAAATGAACGAAGATGAATGAATTCTAAGAATAACCTCTTCACCTTCTACCTGCTCTGCTGCAGAGGCCGTAAATACACTGTTTGACCTCGTGACCTGTTTCCCTCATTCACTTATTGGTATTAACACAAACATCAGGAGTTTGACGCATTATCTTGTGCTTTGTTTTTTCCTCATGTTTTAAACTGGATCTGAAGCTACTAATGAAGACTATCTGTTGTTGCTTTGATCAAATTTTACCTAATACCTTAAAATGATTCAGTATTATTTAACACATAAGGACATGTCTTAGTTTGGGTGGATAAAAATGACTGAAATACTTTAATAAACATTTCAGTTGTTTCAAATGGCAGCTAACTTGATTTTATCCGTAGAAAATTAAGTGAAACCACTAAACTCTAAATTTTCTATCATTTTCTCCTGGACACAGCGGTGATTCTACCGATTAGCGTCCTGTGGACAAATCCTACGTCTCTGACGCACACATAAACTGTTGTTCTGCAGCAGTTTGCAATGAAGTGAAATCACAAAACTTTATTCAGTTATTTCTGAGCTGTCTGCAGACAAATCAAGCACACCTGAGTTTGCTTCGAGGAGTCCGGGATGGATTCTCGTTTTATTTTCTTCATTTGAATTCTGGGCAGGAAGAGTCGTCGGCATGGTGAGAAGTCCATGAATTACAGATGTATAGATATAAAGAGAAACACTGTGTTCTCTTTGGCTGATGGACGGGAGTCGCGGCGAGAACAGGGTCTCTCCATCTCTCCTCCCACAGGTAAGCACTTATCACTCGTCTCTGAAAGAGGAGGATATCATACCAAGAAAATAGATGTATAGAGGACTCTTGAGGTAACAAAAAATCTCAGTGGCTGGTCTAAATAATTGATCTCAATATTTCCCTTGTACTCAAAAAGGAAGATTGCTTCTCTTCCTCTCGTTCTGTGAATTTAAGAGTGCAGAAGTTACTTTTTCATCTTTCCCAGCGAGTTTGCAGGCAGCAGCAGTTCTCTCAAATAAAACTACAAAAATGTGCACCTTCTCGGAACAACGCTCCCTTAGCAATTCAGCAAGAATAGAGGATTGTTAATTAATATGTGCAGAGAAAGTGTCTGCTGATGTGATTTAATGAATTACCGGGCGTTTTGATCTCTTGTGTCTTCAGGAAGGGGTTGTGATGGTAGGCTGGAGCAGGAGATTGAACAAAGGATCAGGGCCTCATTTATAAAACTTGCTTACACAAAAAATGGGGTCCCAAATGCAAACTTTGTGATTCATAGAAAAAACGTGATGGGAAAATGTGTGCAATAATGCGTCAACTCTGACCCTGGCGTAAAGTGGTGAGGTGGCAAAATGGTGAATTAAAGCCACAGTTTTAAACTTGCTGACACATTGCATCTGACTTGAGAATAAAAATAAGAATCTGAATTCATTTGTTGGATTTAAAAGTTGTATAAAAGTGTAGTGTTTTCATATCTTTAAATTAAATAGCAATTTCAGTCATTGGTGCATTAATTGTGCCACAGTGCTTCTGAAAGGAACCAAACCATGGACTGTGACCACTTCTAGCAGCGGAGACGTGCCGCTGGCACAAAGCGCCGTTCATACATGTAGTGTAAATTTGGGATGACTGTGATCACTATGTAGACTTATGAATGCTGAGCATATGACACTTGTGCATAACGCTTCACATTGGAGGGTATGGCATTCCTTAAAGATTACGCCATGGGGGTTGGGGCGCCCTTGGGTCCTGACGTCTTGCCTGCCATGGGGTTGCGTGGCTGGGCCTCTGGCACGGCTGCTGGTTGGACCCCCGAGGTGGTCCTCTGCGCCTCTCGGGAGAGGGTTGGGGCTGCTGCGGTGAAAGCATCCCTGGGCCACCTCTGGATCTCTGGGGCTTGGAACTCCTCCATCTTCCGTGGGTCTTTGAGGGCAGGTCTGAGGCCCCACACACTCATTATTGAAAACTCCTATAGAGAAACCTTACATACCCAAGCATGTTTACACACAAAGGTGCTCACATGATGCTCTCACAAGTATGCCCTAAAGGTTAACAATTGTATGTTACTTTGGATAAAAGTGTCTACAAATAAATAAACTAATAAAATAAACAGTACAGACAGCATTTTGTTTACATAACCAAAGGCTGTGGTTGGCACTAAATGCACTATCCCCCCACCTTTTCCTTTCATCTCCCTCCTTTCTCTTTCATTTCCATCCCCCCTTTAAAACAACCATTTATAATAAAGTTTTAAAAATCAACATAATTGTTATTACAGCAAGACAGGACACGGGGGGATCGTGAGAGTTTTTAAAGACCACGAAGATTCCCTGGCTCAAGATGATGACTGACTCATGACTGGCTGATTAGTTAATTAAAATTATTTAGGTTAGAGATTAAACCAGGGGTCTTTACCTAATATAATCAAAGGGAAACATCAGTATGTGTTTAAATACAGTGACGAGGAGCCGGTCGCAGTTGGAACGGGGGTGACGGCTGATGAGGAAGATGCGTGGCTGGGAAGATGCCACAAGCTGGGAATCACTGGATTAAACTTTTGGGATTACTGGACATTGACAGAGAGGTTGTTGAGAGGTTAGTCAAGATGACAGATCAACGTTTAAGAAATGAACAACATTGGTGAGTGACCCTTTATGTGTGAAGCTATGAAAACTGATATCTCTTGTTTGCTATTGCTGCAGTACGACAACTAAAGTGTCTAAAATCTGCAAACGCGTTCAGAGTCTTCAAATGTATCACACGTATTTCTGCCCTCCGTAATAGCCTGTAAATCCTTATCTAACATGGACATTTCCTGCACATCAGTGATAATGACCAGATGAGTGAGATTACACGTTTTGGATTTGTTTGTGTTTGCAACATGGATTTCAGTCCTCTCCATTAATGCCTCTCTTCCTGTTGACATGAATATTTATTGTACTTTTCTCCTGCAGCTTCACTATCAGCTGCTTCTCAGGTGTGCATGTGGAATGGATTTGAACCATTATCTGTGACACAAGTTGCGGCTTAAAAGAGTAACTATTTCTCAGAAAATCCTCCCTGAAATGGAAACTTTCACATGCAAATCTGTGTTCAACATCTGCTGAGTCAGCAGCGAATTCCACAGGCTTAAAGCTTTGGCATGCCTGTTCTCTCATCACCTAAACAAGGTTGAAGTTATTTACATATCGAGGCACAAAAGCATCTCGAAACTTAATTTAAACCACAAGACAGGGAGCTGCAGGCTAAAGTAATTTCCTTTATTTTAATGTTTTCTCCTCAGCCTCTTTGCATTTTATTTCGGGCTTTTGCAGCCAGTCAAAGCTACACAAAATGAGTTGAAAATCGTGCCTTCGTGTCAGTTGGCATGATGAACTGAGAGGATGGAGTCAGTAGCTTCAGTCAGATCAAATAAACGTCAGAGCAGCGATGGGAAGTCCTGGCAACTCTGATTTGACAGCCAATATCTTAAAAATATTGCTTTCTGGGTTTTTTCATGATATTTTTCACCCTGAAGGAAAAGCAGTTGTTGTATTTGTGAGAATTGTTTTTTAAAAGATAAATATTTTAAAGCACCTCCTGTCTTTTTAAAACCATTATTCAGTTACAGTTTCTGTGTGTGATGGGTTGATGATAACAGTTAGAAAAATCCAATTAAAGGGCTACAAAGCAGTTTTGGATTTCTTTCAGCGCCCCGTAGTGTTTGTTTGCAGAATCAAAATCAAAACTTATCTTCTTGCTGTGCGTTCGTCTTTTTAACACCTTCATCTAACAGCTGAAACATCTCCCAGCCTTCTTTAGTGTCTACAGGAGTGGTTCATCACTAAACTAAACTAAGCAGCTGCGTTCATGATCTAAAACATGCAGGAAGCAGACTGCAGCAACCAGGTAGGTCAGCTCAAGCTTTTCTAAGTACCAACAGAGCAGCCCGCCACTCTGAAGCTGCAAGTGGAATATTCTGGCCACAGGGGATGGGTGGTCTTTCATTAACCCGGTTAAGGGTCATTTAACACATACTGGCTCAAGAAAATGGTTTAAAATCATGGAAACGTTCAAACGGAATTTGAACTTCTTTCTTATATTTCACTTTGTTTCAGCATGAAATAAGTTTATAAAAACTTATTTGACCATCTTTGCTCTTTGAAATGCTGATTGCAGCTCAGCTGTTCCAGAACCAATGATAGCATTTGATCACTGGTGAAATCTATAAAACTTATTATGAATATGTAAAACAGCAAAAAGTTCCGTGATGATGAATGTTTTTATTTATTTTGTGCCAAAATCAGCTGCATGTTCCACTGCATGATGGTTAAATCAGTCTCCTTGAGCCCTGATAAACATTTTGGGTCAAATATTCCGTCTGCAGCCTGTTGCTGTCTCACCTGTGGCCTGCCAGCTGCCACGTCACATTCCATCAAGTAATTAAGGTCATTTAACCAATAGTGGGTCACTGACAAGCCTCATTTTAATCATCTACATCAGGGATTCCCAAAGTGCGGTGTGCGCACCCCGGGGGGGGCGCGAGCTGCCGCTAGGGGGTGCGCGAGGTGGAAAGTGTAATGGCTGCGGAGCTCAGAGAAGTCTGTCAGATGTCACCATTAGCGTAGCCAGAAACTCATTTGTGGGTGGGCCAAAGAAAAAGTAAGTGGGCACAATAAATGTAATTGAAAACAAGTATATTTTTGCGCGCGTGTCCTCCACATGTGTCCTAGCTTCATAATAACAATGGGCCGAGCTTCAGCACTCTGGCCTGCGCACGCCAATATGTTCCGTATTTGATCATTTTTAACGGTGTTGGAGGAATCTGAAGGTGGCGAGTCATTCTGGCAGATTGTAATTAACACCTGTCTCATGCAGGTGTTCTGACGTTGTAAACCTCACACACAGAACATTGTGGATGTAACTAAATAACAAGAAATGATTCCCATTCAGGCTATTAACAGCACGCTGAAGATCTGAAGTTCAGAGTGCATCTGTCAGAGGTCAGAGGTCAGACGCGTTCCAGCGGAACCACGGCTCACGGGTGCACAAGTGAGCACATCTGGGCCGGGCAGAAGTCATTTTACAACATTGGTTTAAATAGCGCGAGACGCGGTGACTTGAGCGGCTGTGCCGCGCGCGCACACACACACACAGATTCAATAAGCGCACACGCTGCTTTAACTCCGGCGCGCCGTCAGACTGAAGGCAGAAATGAACGCTGCCTCCACCGTGATAAAAACTTTTAAGAGGTTATTTTTCATTCAAGGTCAAATTAAGATATTAGCTTCTGGGATGAGTCGGGTCCGCTACAGCCAGTGACTCCTCATGAACCTGACCACATCTCATGTTACTGCAGCATTTGTTATTCCAGTCCGCGTGGCAGCGGATCGCAGATTCAGCCACACCATAAAACAGCAATAAGTCGGTCTGAGGTAAAAGTGAACATCATGGTTATACCTTTAACCATCTTTTTCCCCTATAGACATTTGATTACGCACAAGTAGGTGATCAGCTCAAGTTTACGCAGAGCAGAAGGAAGGAGAGCGCTCTGGCCGCACAGGTTAAACGTTCCTGCTTTAAAGAGCAAGTCACCCCCAAATCACATTTTTTTTGCTGATAAACTATATAAAGGAGTGTCTAATCATGCTACAGACACGTGTAGTCAATAATTTGGCAGTTCAGTGCATCTTGGTTAAAATTCAAATATTCTGCCTAAAACTGTCGGTGTTGCGCCGTCGTCAGGGAAAAATTCTGCACTGTATTTGAATTTAAATCTGCCACCGCTATTGGCTAAGAGGTATGCTATGATGTCATCTGGTAGATTATGATGTCATAATGCCATTGTGAGCCTGTGTGTGTGTGTATTTGTTAGCGGCTCCGCCCTCTCGGTCTGCCAAGCAACAGCATTTGTTGCATTTTTCAAACATGAAGTGGGAGTGAAGTAAGTTTATTGTAGGTGGTGACTTGCTCTTTAAGAAAACCGTTAAATTGCATTGTTTATGTGCTACCTGGGCACTCTAAATATTTATTTAAAATGAAATCAAAGGAAATTGTAATGGTATCGAATGTTTATTAATTACTATTTAAAAAATGAAAGTGATGGTGAATTTTTTTAACCTGTCTGTTTAGCTTGACATCTGATGTGTATATATATATATATATATATATATATATATATATATATATATATATATATATATATATATATATATATATATATATATATATATATATATATATATATATATATATATATATATATATATATATATATATATATATATATATATATATATATATATATATATATATATATATGTATAGAGACATGCCCCGATGTGGGGGCTGGGGGGGGGGCCTCGACATGGTCGGGACATAGAAGGGGGTGCGCGGCTAAATAAGTTTGGGAACCACTGATCTACATCATTACAAGGTAACTTCAGATGCAGAAGGATGAATTCATTCATTCATTCATGCATTCATTTGTTTTCTTTACCCACTTGTTCCTGTGCAGTTTCATGAAGATCTTATGCTGTCACTGCGTGGGAGGCGGGGCTACACCTGGACAGGTCACTGATCCATCTTAGGGTCACAAACGACTCGCAGCCATGTGACAGTTAAAGTAATCAGTTAACCTAACATGCTTGTTTCTGGGCCAACTGTGCATCGTTGTAGCTTTAGGAAAATGTCAACAGATAAATGACCCACACTTGTGCAGCGCCTTTCAGTCAGAGAACTCCAAAGTGCTTTACACTACAGTTTATCATTCATCCATTCACACACAGATGGTGATGAGCTGCACAGCTGCTCTGGGGGACACAACAGCAGAGGTAGTCCTGACCCTAACCCTACTTAAAACTGCCCAGAATATACTTTGCTAACAGCACATACACACACTGAAAGTGTGCACTGTTTGTTATTTTGCACACACAGTTTATAAATCTGCACGCAACATTAATTATCTAAAATTTGAGTTTGTAAAAGCAAACTTGTATCTTCTGAACAGCTGCACAGGACTTCCGGCAGCTTTAGAGACATGTTGCTAGGGGGTAAGCAACCCTGGTCCTGCTCGTTTCCTGCTGTTGATTACCTGGATCAGGTGTGTTCAGTCAATTAGAAGCTGCAAGTTCATATATGGCTGGAAAACATGCAGGACTGTGGCTCTCTAAGACCAGGGTTGCCTACCCTTGTGCTAGACAAAAGGAAGAACTGGTAGCTGTGAGGCTGAAACTAAAGTTTGCTTGAAAACGTGTCTTAAAAAGCCCTTCAGATTCAGCTGCTGCTCGCTTCTGAAATCCAGTTTTGTTGTTGTCAGTTCCTGTTTTCTAACCTCTAGGTACTACAGCGTGTACTGTACATGCTACTGTATTTTCCAAGTTCCAAACCAAATTACCTTGAGTGAAAACGGCAGTGTGAGAAGGAGCCGAACGCAGACACTTCCACTCTGCAGGAGGACGTCTCTTCCTCGCCTGCTGGCAGTCTGACAGCAGCATCTGCGAGAATCCGAGCACTGCAGTTAATGACACGCTGCTGTGAACTGTCATGGGAGCAGATGGTTTATCAATTCAAAGTAAAAGAGGGAGAAACAGAGAACCAGCCTTTAGACAAGAAAACAAACAAACAAACCAGCCAACTACGACTCCATCAAAGTAGCGCTGGTCTGTGGATCCCTTCACTTTGTCAAAAATGAATGAAAAGAAGACGGTATCGTTGGATTTTCTACATATGGCAGAGTGGGAATTATACTTGGAAAAGGAGACTTGTGTAATTGGCAAATGTTTTATTCTCTTTCAGACTGATAGTAGGATTCAGGCTTTCTGTAGAGACTCACTCCAGCTTCTTTTAGACTGGTAAGCAGCAACAGAGGAGCTACAGAGAAGCTAACCAGCCTAACCAGGATGGAGAGAACAAACTTTGTGTAAAACGTTTGAAACAACTCAAGCCCAATACAGTAAAATATGATTAAAACACAGAATATAAACACAATTAGGTCAAAGTCATGTGGTCAGATCAACAGCTACAGAGAAAAGATGGGTAATGAGGAAAGGTTTAAATATTCTTCTTGATTGCATGTATATGGAGAGGTTCTCTAGATTTGGGTCAACCACTGAGGAAACCTGATCTGTCTTAGATGCGTGAAGCATCAGCGTATCACTAACAGATAGCTAACAGACAGGATTCAGAGAAAGTCAAACACAGTTTCTCATCTTCCATTTTTTATGTAAACTGAAACAGACACAAACGTACACAACTTTAGTTCCAAGCATACATGGCACAACGGTTCACGTTGATTATGT